>BSBK01010163.1:0-27500 GCA_027943335.1 Chamaecyparis obtusa | reverse complement strand
AGACAAGAATTAACATGTCGTAAGGTAAACCAAGAAATAATGATCATATTAACAAGTAATTTTCCTCACACCCACTAATTAGAATATCCACGTCTACCATAAAATGACCCTATTGTTAACAGTAATATTGCCTACTATAGCTTGATTAATGAGAACATTTCTTAACTAATGGAAAGACTACTAATCTCAAATACGTACTCCTAAAATACAATTAAAGGATAAAACAATAAGTTTACTAGTAATAATGCTATAACACCTATTGTTAACATTCCATTGCCAAGGCTAAATTTAAATACCAAAAACCATAATGAATTCACTAGTAGGATTAAAATAATGGTTAATAAAATCATTCACATAATAGAGTTAATATTCCAAATTCAAATCTAAATAATTGATGCAGGAGCATCCTGGGTGTAAGAGCAATCTTGCATCACCCAAAAATATTTTTATTTTTGTATTCAATAAGGGCTATCTTGTGCAGAGTTGCTATTTATGGAAACTTGCTATTTTTAGTAAGTTGGTCTTACGATCTCAGAATGTTTTAATTTTACATATGGAGGCTCATCTCAGTCATATCAGCCTGCCAGCAAAGTTTCATGGCTAGATCAGGTCTAGTTTTGAAGATATTGAAGATTTTCGGTATTGGCAGCAGGGCACAGAAACTTCAAACTCAGTTTTGAAGGCTTTAGAGGCCCCAGATGAGGTTGAAAATTTGGATGATGGGCGCTTTGCATGAGTCAAGCCTATAGAGCACTTCGTGGCATTTCCAGAATGGGGTTATAATAGCCAATCGGGTCAACGGGTGATGATTTATGGTCTTCGGAAGTTGGGTCACCTGAAATGGCGGAAAATAATTTTTTTTTTAAATTTCTGTTTGGGTTTCAAAACTTATTTGAGCCGACTTTGATGTAGTAAATTGTAAAATAAAATAATTCTAAGTTTGGTCGGCCCTAAGGGCTAAATTTATAGAACCTTCTTGAGCGGTGGAAATTGCCTATATAAAGAAGGCCCGTAGTGTTGTCTAGGGTAGTTCTGGGTAGTAGATCTGGGTATTGATTCGAGGCTTTGTCCTATAGAATATTGTAAGGGAATGCCCATGTGGCTTTGCATATTGTAATTCTGAAAGTTTGTAATTCCACATTTGTGGAGATAATAAGAAGCCAATTTTTTGTTCTTGCATATTATTGTTGTTGTTTCTCTATTTCTGTTATGTGTTTATGGTATTAAGGGGAGCACCCTTCATCAAGTGGTATCAGAGTAGGAGCTCTTGAGTATGTAAACAGATCACTGACTGTGAGGCAGTTTGCACCAGGACCGTGGTTAGGGTTTCAGCACGCATCACGAAAATGCCTCCACGAAGAGAACGTGGTGGAAGAGCTAGTGTTGTGAAACTTGAGGTTAGAGAGCTGCAGAGACAAGTGCGAGCATTGCAAGAAGAGATTCACAGAGGAATGAATCTTAATGTCAGAGACGAAAGTGAGGATGAAGCCGAAGAAGAATATCAAGAAGGAGAAGCTGAAATTGTGAACCAGGAGGAAGAAAGACTTTTTCAGGAAATTTCCAAGATTGGGAAAAGACCTAAGATTGAGGTTCCTACATTTTTCAGAAATCTTAACCCAAAGGAATTGATCGACTAGATCAATGAATGTGAGGAATATTTTGAGTATGAAGATGTTGGGGATCCTGATAGGGTCAAATTTGGGAAGGCCGGATTGAAAGGTCATGCGAAGATCTGGTGGCAAGAAATTCAATTGGAGTGAAATAGAAGAGGGAAAGATAAAATCACAAGATGGGATCAGATGGTGGATAAATTGAAGTGACAGTTCATTCCTGTTGATTATGAGCTTGACCTGCTAAAGAAAATGCAAAGTTTGAAGCAAGCAGGAAGATTTGTTCAGGAGTATACAGAGGAGTTCTATCGACTCCTCATCAAAATAGGCCATGCAGAAGCTGATAAGGAGAAAGTTGCCCGATACCTTAATGGGTTAAGGCCAAGCATTCAGGAGGAGTTAAATCTGGTTCGAATGAACAGTATTGAGGAGGCATACCAGTTTTCCCTAAAAGTAGAGGAAAAGCTGAACAAGAAGTTTGAAAGAAGACAAAATGGAAGAGGTCATGGTGGAAGATCTAGCGGACGGTCATATGGTGGCCGAAATGAAGATCCAAAAAAGAAGGATGAGGCCAGTAGCAATCAGAATCAGAGAGGAAATAATTCCAATCATTTCCAGGATCAGAGTAATAGAGATCAGAGAGGAAGAGGACAAGGATCTGGAAGAGGAGGCTTCCATGGAACATGTTTTCACTATGGAGAACAAAGTCATAGGGCATTTGAATGCCCTCAGTGCCAAGGCAGAACAGACAAGAGAAATGAAGTCTAGGCCAGATTTGCACATGTAGATGAAGATGCTAGATCGTCAAATTCTGAAGATGTTGAAAGAGGAGAAACACTAATTAACAGAAGAGTCTTGCTGAGTGGTGAGAATGAACCTGAACAAAGGAGGAGCCTGTTTTGCACTAGATGCAAGTGTGAGGGTAAATGCTATAATGTGATTATCGATAGTGGAAGCACTGACAATTTGGTGTCAGAAGAGATGATGACAAAGTTGAAGCTCAAGAGACAAAAACACCCACATCCATATCGGATTGCCTGGGTGCAAGATGACCACAAGGTCATGGTCAGTGAGCAGTACCTGGTAAAGTTCAAGATCGACGGGTACCAAGATGAGGTACTATGTGATATCATCTTTATAGATGCATGTCATATGTTGTTGGGTAGACCGTGGCAGTTTGATAGATGTGTTGTACACGATGGTCATGCGAATACATATTCCCTGACAAAGGATGGAGTGCGACATAAGATAAAGCCATTGAAGGAGACCAAAGAAAAGGTATGTGGTAATGCAAGAGTAACATTTGTTGATGGAAGAAAATTCCTAGATGGTATGAGGCATGAGCATGTGTGTTTTTCTTTAATTCCAAAAGTTGGTAAAGAAGAAGTAGAGGATGTACCTGTAGAGGTTGCAGATTTGTTGAATGAGTTTTAGGATATTGTACCTGATAATGTACCTGATGGATTACCACCGGTAAGGAAGATCATTCATCAGATGGATTTGATTCCAGGAGCTAGTTTGCCAAACAAGGCAGCACACAGAATGACACTAGTAGAAAGTGAAGAGTTGAACAGACAAGTGCATGAGTTATTGCAGAAGGGGTTGATTCGAGAAAGTCTGATTCCTTGTGTTGTACCAGCGGTATTAGCACCAAAGAAGAATGAAGAGTGGAGGATGTATACAGATTCTAGAGCAATAAACAAGATCACAATCAAGTATAGGTTTCCATTGCCATGAATGGATGATATTATGGATTGTTTGAGTGGAGCTGTGTATTTCTCAAAGATAGATCTGAAGAGTGGATATCACCAGATTTGGATTAGAGAAGGAGATGAATGGAAGATTGCCTTCAAGACAAAGGAAGGACTGTATGAGTGGTTGGTCATGCCTTTTGGGCTAACCAATGCACCGAGCACTTTCATGCGGCTCATGAACGAGGTTTTAAAAGAATTTCTGGCTAAGTTTGTCATTATTTACCTAGATGATATTTTTATTTTTAGCAAGACATTGGAGGAACATATGATGCATATTCGTATGGTGTTTGAGAAGTTGAGAGATGAGAAATTGTTGATTAATTTGAAGAAGTGCAGCTTTGTGAAGAAAGAGTTAGTGTATTTGGGATTTGTAGTTTCAGCCAGAGGTCTAAAAATGGACCCAGAGAAGGTACAGGCTATCCTTAAATGGTCTGCTCCAAGGAGTGCTACCGAGGTAAGATTTTTTCATGGTCTAGCTAGCTTTTATAGAAAGTTTATCAGAAATTTTAGTAGTATTTGTGGACCCTTGACTGAAACAATGAGAGGGGATAGAAAAGAGTTTAAGTGGACTAATGGGGCAGAAAAGTGTTTTCAATTGTTGAAACAAAAAGTTAAGAACAACCTGTTTTAGCACTTTCAGATTTTAATAAGGTGTTTCAAGTATATTGTGATGCTAGTGGTACTGCAATAGGAGCTATTATGAGCCAAGAAGGTAAACTTGTTGCTTATTTAAGTGAGAAGTTAAATGATGCCAAGAGAAAATATTATATTTATGATTAGGAATTTTATGCTATAGTTCAATCATTGAAAAAGTGGAGGCACTATTTGCTTCCTAAGGAGTTTGTTTTGTATACTGATCATCAAGCTTTGCAATATTTGAATAGTCTAGGAAAGTTGAATCAGAGGCATTTGAAATGGGTTGAGTTTTTGCAGAGTTATACATTTGTTTTGAAACACAGAAGTGGAAAGTCTAACAGGGTTGCAGATGCTCTTAGCAGAAGGCAACTATTGCTGACAGAGATGCAGATTAAGGTGGTTGGGTTCAAGGAACTCAATAATTTATATCTAGAGGATCTTGATTTTGGTGAAGTTTGGAAAGCTTGTATAGAACCTGTTACTCTAGACAGGATGAAATGGCTGGATTTTATCATCTAAGAGGATATGCTATTCAGAGGGAGTCAATTGTGCATTCTACGAAGTTCTATGAGGGAGAATCTCATCAAGGAGAAGTATAGTGGAGGATTGGTTGGACATTTTGGTCATGATAAAACCCTTGCTTCGGTTGGTGAAAATTATTATTGGCCACAATTGCAACAAGATGTGAAGAAGTTTGTATAGAGTTGCAGAGTATGTCAGATGGCAAAAGGAGTGAAGTAGAATACAGGGTTGTATCAGCCATTACCTATACCAGAAAAGCCTTGCGAGGATATCAGTATGGACTTTGTTCTTGGTTTACCGAGGACACAGTGGGGACATGATTCAATTTTTGTAGTAGTTGACAGATTTTCAAAGATGGCACATTTCATTCCCTGCAAGAAGACTAATGATGTTGTTCATGTAGCAGAATTGTCTTTCAGAGAAGTGGTGAGACTACATGGTTTGCCAAAGACCATAGTGTCAGATCGAGATACTAAGTTTGTTGGATATTTTTGGCGGACATTGTGGAAGAAGTTGAAGACAGATTTGAAGTTTAGCTCATCACATCATCCACAGACTGATGGACAGACAGAGGTGGTGACTAGAAGTTTGAGAAATTTGCTGAGATATTTGGTTGGAGATAAGCCAACAGGATGGGATTTGATTTTACCACAGGAAGAATTTGCATACAATAATTCTATCAATAGGAGCACTGGTAAATCACCATTCCAGATTGTATATGGAAGTAGTCCAAGAAATGCATCTAAATTGAGAAAGATGGATAAAGGAGAAATAAGTAGTGCTGAAGCTGAGGATTTTGCAGAACACTTGAAGAACATCCATGAGGAGGTGAGGAAGCATATTACCAAGATGAATGTGCAGTATAAGGCTAAGGCAGATGAGAAAAAGAGGTATAAGGAATTTCATGTTGGTGAGCAATCTTGCATCACCCAAAAATATTTCTATTTTTGTATTCAATAAGGGCTATCTTGTGTAGAGTTGCTATTTATGGAAACTTTCTATTTTTAGTAAGTTGGTCTTACGATCTCGAAATGTTCTAATTTTACATATGGAGGTTCATCTCAGTCATATCTGCCTGCCATCAAAGTTTCATGGCTAGATCAGGTCTAGTTTTGAAGATATTGAAGATTTTCGGTATTGGTAGCAGGGCACAAAAACTTTGAACTCAGTTTTGAAGGCTTTAGAGTCCCCGGATGGGGTTGAAAATTTGGGTGACAGGCACTTTACGTGGGTCAAGCCTGTAGAGCGCTTCATGGTATTTCTAGAATGGGGTTATAATAGCCAATCGGGTCAACGGGTGATGACTTTTGGTCTTTGGAAGTTGGGTCACCTGAAATGGTGGAATATAATTTTTTTTCAAAATTTTTGTTTGGGTTTCAAAACTCATTTTGAGCTGACTTTGATGTAATAAATAGTAAAATAAAATAATTCTAAGTTTGGTCAGCCCTAAGGGCTAAATTTCTAGAACCTTCTCAGGCGGTGGAAATTGCCTATATAAAGAAGGCCCATAGTGTTGTCTAGGGCAGTTATGGGTAGTAGATCTGGGTATTGATTCGAGGCTTTATCCTACAGAATATTGTAAGGGAATGCCCATGTGGCTTTGCATATTTTAATTCTAAAAGATTGTAATTTCACATTTGTGGAGATAATAAGAAGCCAATTTTTTGTTCTTGCATATTATTGTTGTTGTTTCTCTATTTCTATTATGTGTTTGTGGTATTAAGGGGAGCACCCTTCATCAATAATATCTCCAATTTATATTTCTCAACTTTTAACTTAAAAACATGCTTAGTGTTTAATAAAACATATCTTATTAATTCCTAATCAGATTTACAATTACCCACCCCTAACACCTAGCACCTAGGACCTACCTTCCACATCATCATGCAAAACAATATTAATAGGAGGAAAATAAAACATTTTAAAATTTCCCACAAAGGGCTGCAAAATTCAAGGAGTGGAAGTGACTTGGGGTGGGTCCCACGAAATCCCAAGCACTCCCCACATGAACTAAGCCCAATACATAGCGTCCAAAGTCAGTCCATGGCTTGGAAAAAGCAACTTTAATTAATTCCAAGAAGTGACACATGACCATCACCTAGGAAAGCGCACATGTAGGTGAAGGCAAGTTGCTTGAGTAAGGAAGAAAAACTAAATAATGAAAAGCTTGATGTTAGAAACTCACGCCACCTTTTGGTCAAAAGGCCTGCAACAACATTAATATGATTGTCTAGGAGAGTACTTGCAAGGACCAAAGCATGGACAAGTGGAGGTGGATGCCCAGGTTTGGGAGAATGAGCCTCCATTACATAATAAATTACCTTTGTCAGTCACTTAATACCACAATCAAAAAAAACATGGAGTTAAAAAGGTAAGGTGACATGTGGCGTGAAGAAGGGTATGGGTTTTGTTAGAATTGATTTCAAATATATGTTTTTATTTGTTTTCAAATAATGATTTGTCCTTCAAATTGGAGTGGGTCCCACACATTCTTAAAGTTGGGAGTTTGTAATGGAATTAAATATGAATTTGATTGTTTTTTTTTTTTTTTAAAGACAAGGTGGCATAAATATTGTTAAAATAATGACTGTGGTAGAAATTTGTATGGGAATTCTTTTCCCATACAATTTCCAGAGAGTTTGATAGTGAAACACTTAGTTTTATTTTTGTGTGCTTGTCTCACATTAGGACTTAGTTTATTTTTTTTTATATCCCATGCAAGAATGGTTTGTTTCCACATTAGTTTACCAAGATAAAATACTAATTCTTTCAATTCAGATTAATTATATGATCAATTAAATGAATAATATGGCAAGTATTTGGATCAAAACACAACTATGCTCCATTGAGTCATGAAATAACAAATTCTTTCCATTCCAAACTTGGATTTCACCAATGGTTGAGTTTGAGAGGGTTGAAAGTTTGTGATGTTAAAACTCCCCTTTACAAACTAAAATTCGCATTGATTAATTTCTTCACTCTACATTTTTGAGGAGGTAAATATGTGCTCTCAATTGTTGAAAACTTAAAACTAAATTGAAACATAATAAAAGAATTCAAAACCTACCTGGTTCTCAAATAGGTTGATGAAGTCCAGCCCCTCAACTGCTATCCGAATCTGCTCCCACAAGCTCAATCCCTTCTCTTCTTGCTTTCTTCTCCTTCTCCAAGCCTTCTCTTCTTTTTTCTATTTTTCTCCCCTAAAACTTGCATATCAAAAGTGATGATAAGTCTCTCTCCCTCCTCCAAATTTGCATATCCAAAAGAATAATAATGACCCCCTTTCTACTTCTCATTTCCTTTCCATACCTATTAATTGCACTTTCTCCTACATCGTATTGTTTTATTGTTTTTCTAAAGTGACATGAAATTTCATCTTATTTCCTTTTTATTTCTCTTTTTTCTATCCATCATTTAAATTAGAATATGTCACTCTCATAGTTTCAAATTATACAATAAGTTGTGTCTATATACACATTAATATATATATATATATATATATATATATATATATATATATATATATATATATATATATATATATATATATATATATATATATATATATATATATATATATATATATAAAATTAACGTATATAAAATTAATAATATTATTATTACAAGTGAGAAAAATTATACATATATATATCTAATCATATTTTATCATACTAATAACAATATACTTACTAATACGTATCATAACATAAACTGCTAACATGATTAACATATCAATCACCAACAACCAGATACGACACATGCAAGGAATAATCCTAGAATCAATTTCATGCTCAACAGGGAAAGTGTATCGAATTCATTCAGCTAGAACGTATTCAAATTGGGTAAGTCAAGTGAGATTCCATCCATTCCTCTAGGATGCTTAGGTTGGGCTAGGGAATTGGCCTAAGTGCTAACTCCCCTTCTCTGCCATTGAGACATAATAAGGGCATGCTCATCTTGTCAAGCCACGGAAGTCGATGCCTGGTACTTGCAACCTACATAAAAACCACTGCATGTACATGTGCATATATAATCATCACAACAGATAATGGTACGGATGGCTGGGACGTGTGGACCCGACTAAATGCAGGTCACTATGCCTCCTCCTCTACCATACAAGCACGTCAATTAGAAAAGAAGACATACATGAGAACAAACATGATACCATACACATGGGGGTATGGGGTAAGTACTAGATATGAATAATCATCTAAATTACATCAATTAATACATGCATATGAAACATCATATAAAATCCATCATTACTAAATTTAACCATCACATAATGTTTTGTTCCAGTTCTAACATGATAATTAACATCCTAAGCATAATCATCAAATAACACACCACAATATGAATATAACATGTGTCTGGTCTAATCAACTAAAGAAAAATAGTATCAGCTAATACATAGTCTCAATAGTAGTAAGTTGCGAGGGGTATTACATCCTCCCCCCCTAGGACTAGGCTTACTCCTGAAAGCCTACAAACAAATAAGGATAGGCATCCTGCAATCGAGATGCATCCTCCCAAGTAGCTATTGTCTCATCATTTGGGTCCCATTGGACCCTAGCCTATGGAATAATGCAGCCTTTGAGTGTGATATCCCGAAGCTCCATAATGCGTACGGGCTCCAAAGCCAGCTGCTCATCCTCGACCTATAGTGCATTCCAATCAAGAACATGGGTCACATTTGGAATATATTTCCTAAGAACATAAACATGGAATACATCATGTATATGAGATAGGCTAGGTGGCAAAGCAAGACGATAAGTAACTAGACCTATCCTCTCCAAAATCTCAAATGGACCAACAAATCGAAGCGCCAATTTAGAACCCTTTCCATAACGGACTGGACTCTTCCTTGGATGCACTCTCAAGAACACTTTATCTCCAACTGAAAACTAAATATCTGTCCTATGGGTATCTGCATATTTCTTCTGTCTATCTTGTGCCATAATCAAATGCTCTCAAATGCATTCTACCTATTGCTCCATGTCATGAAGCATCTCTAGCTCCAAAAGAATCCTATCATCTAACCTATCCCAACTAAGAGGTGTACGACAAGGACGTCCATACAATGCCTAAAATGGTGACATGCCAATGGAACTATGGTATCCATTATTATATGAAAACTCCACCAGGTATAGATAATCCTCCCAATGTGTCTGCCTATCCATGACATACATCCTCAATATATCCTCTAGGGACCTGATTCACACGCTCTATCTACCCATCTGTCTGAGGGTGATAGGCTGTGCTAAAGTTCAACTGAGCACCCAAAATCATGCTGCAAGGAAGTCCAAAATGCAGAAGTAAATATTGGATCCTTATCAGAAATAATCTTTCGAGGAATACCGTGCAATCTCACTATGTCCTGCATAAAGACTCTAGCTACTGATGAAGCTGTGTAAGAGGATCTCATGGAGAAAAATGAGCTACCTTAGTCAACCGATCAATAGTGACCATGATAGCATCATGTCTATGGGGTGTCAAAGGAAAACCCATGATAAAATCCATCGATATAAACATCCCATTTCCATGAGGGAATACTGTGTGACTGTAAAAGTCCTACTAGATGCTGATGTTCTGCCTTAACCCTCTAACACTCTAAGCACCTAGCAACAAAATCAGCAATATCCCTCTTCATTCCTAACCAATGATATAGCTGTCGAAGATCTGCGTGCAACTTCTTGACACCAGGATGTCTCGAGTAAGGTGCACAATGAGCCTCAGATAAGATCAATGAACGAAGATCATCCAATGGTGGTACATAGATTTGGCTCGCATGATGCAACAAACTATCAGACTCCAACACATACCCTCAAATCTACCTACTAGAGGTCTCCCAGACTCAATCCCTGCCTTCACCTCCTAATAAAAAGTATCTCAAGGAAGTGCCTGGAAAATCCTACTCCTCAAATCAATATCAAGTGTAGCCATAGCTACAACTCACCTCTTCCTACTTAGAGCATCGGCTACCACATTCTCTTTCCCTCGGATATACCTAACCTCAAAATCATACTCACAAAGGAACTCCATCCATCTCCTCTGTCTAGCATTCAGATTAAGCTGAGTGAAAATGTACTGTAGACTGCGATGATCAATATGAAGCTCAAATCGGTGTCCCAATAAAAAGTGTCTCCATCAGACCAAAGCATGGACTACCGTCGCTAGCTCAAGATCATGCATGGGATAGTTCAACTCATGATCCTTGAGTTTACGAGACTCATAAGCAATCACCTGTCCTCCCTACATGAGGACTGCTCCAATACCCTCCAACGAAGCATCTGTACAAACCACAAAATCACCTGTGGGATCAGGTACTGAAAGAATAGGTGCACTAGTCAACTTATGCTTGAGGGTTCTGAATGCCTCTTCACACTTCTCAAACCAAAAGAACTTCTTGCCCTTTCTTTGCAATGAGGTGATGGGATAAGCAACTTTAGAGAAGTTCTCTACAAACTTACGATAATATCTTGCCAAACCCATGAAACTGCAAACCTCTAACACATTTGTAGGTGCTGGCCAATCAACTATAGCCTAAATCTTTGTGGGATCCACTAAAATACCATCACCCGAGATCACGTGGCCCAAGTACTGAATCTCTGTCTTGAAGAATTCACACTTGGCTGGATTAGCATACAACTGATTCTCTCTAAGGCACTGTAATACCAACCGAAGATGCTCTTTGTGTTCCTCCATGGATTTAGAATAAACCAAAATATCATCCAAGAAGACAACAAAAAAGTGATCAAGATACTTATGAAATACCCCATTCATCAAACTCATGAATACAGATGGAGCATTCGTCAAGCCAAATGGTACCACTGTGAACTCATAGTGACCATAACATGTCTGAAAAGTTGTCTTATGGATGTCCTCCTCTCTAATGTGCAACTGATGATAACCTGACTTGAGATCTATTTTAGAGAACACCCTTGCACCTTTCACCTAATCAAAGAGATCATCAATTTGTGGCAAAGGATACCTATTCTTGACTATTACTTTGTTCAACTTTCTGTAATCAATGCACAGTCGTAATGAACTATCCTTCTTTTTTACAAAGAGAACTAGTGCTCCCCAAGGTGAAACACTAGGCCTGATACATCCCTTAGCCAATAATTCTTCCAATTGCAGCTTCAACTCATTCAGCTCCTGTGTAGTCATCTTATATGGAGCTCTAGATATAGGCTCTGCTCCTGGAATAAGATCAATACAAAAATCAATATCCTGCTTTGGTGGCATACCCGAGATCTCATCTGGAAAGACATCAATGAATTCCTATAGCACAGGGTGATCAAGGGACTTCCTCTCACCATCCTCATCCTCAATCTCACTCAAAGACACTGCAAACACTTGACATCCCTTTCTCATGCTTCACTTCAACTGCATGGCAGAAATTATACGAAGAGAAATAGGATGCTGAATACCTCTAATCTCAATTCTTTTTCCCCGATCATCCTTGCATTTGATGATCTTCTTCCTAAAATCAATAGTAGCTCCATGGGATTCTAACCAATCCATGCCTAAAACAACATCATATGACCTGAATGGAATTATGTGAAGATCAACTAAAGTGCTAATGCTACCCAAATCTACCCAAAAATGTCAGACTATGGTGTTTGTGTTCACCTTTACCCTTGAAGCTAGTTCCACTTGCCAACCTATGTCTTGCTTTACTACCACTAATCCACATCTCTCTACTACAAATGGAGATATAAAATAATCCGTAGATCCAGAATCAAATAAGATAGAAACATCAAGACCTTGGATAGCACTGAATGACTCAATAACTGTGCCCTGGTGCTCTGCCTGATGATGGTCTACTACTGCAAAAACTCTATGAGATCTACCTGAATCCCCAATCGTAGGCTCAGATGGTGCGGGTCTCTTCCCTGAGTAATGTGAACCACACTGCGGGAAATTGATTGCAATGTGCCCAAACTTCCCACAAGAGAAACAACCTATGCCTCTACCATAACCCCTTCCTACTGAGGGTGCACTGGACTGATGGAAACAACCTCTACTACTACCCAGATGTGAGCTCTACACTGACTGTGTGGGCTGAGAAGGCTGGTTGCGCTTGAAGCGCTGGCTATTATGAAAATTTCTAGAATTGGAAGCTATACCACTCTAATCAGGGGGTTTTGAACTCTGGTGACTTTGATTTTGATTGCCTTCAGAGAAGTGTGATGGCTTCTTGAAACTGGTGTTACCTTGTGACTGTTTACCCCTGAAATCTAATGTGCCACCACCACCACTTGTCTGCCCACCATGTTTGCCTTGAAATTTCTTCTCTATGAGTATAGCTTTTGTTACTGCTTCTCTTAGGGTCTTGGGTTCTAAGACCTTCACTTCCCCTCCAATATGAGCATTAAGCCCCCTAATAAAATGTTGAATCATTAGGGGTGATTCACTACTATAACCAGCATACTGTTTTAGCTCAAAAAACTTCTGCTCATACTCCTGTACGGTCATATTCCTCTATCTCAGGTAATGATACTCATCTGCACGGTCCTGTTTCCACTGATCTGATAAAAACCGATCTCTAAAGCTCTCAAGGAACAACTCCCATGTAACTGTATCTATGGTGATTCCTAATTTACTCTCTTCTATCCTCCACCATGATGATGTTGAATCTGTTAGTTGCATGATAGCATATCTAGCTTTTACATTTCTAGCAAATGGGTACATGGAGAAGTACCTATCTAAACCAATGAGTCATGTATTAGCCTCAAACCCAGTACCTATGCCATCAAATGGAAGCTTTGACATTCTAAACAGGTCCTTCATCTGAATTTCCATAGTGGCATCATACTCTACTGGTACAACCTATCTAAGGGGAGTCCTCTCCCTCTCTCTGACCTGATCTCCCTGATTACCTCTATTCTGCAAAGGTGGTAACCTCTCAAGAATGGCCTGTAAAATCTGTCTGGTGTCTAATTCCTCTGTGCCATCCTGGCGGCTATCACTCTGATTTCTACTATGGCTCTGAGCACTATCCTAATCAACTGAGAAAGAGGGTGTGTCCACTCTACCTCTACCTCTACCTTGTCCACCTCTCACACTTCTACCTATCCCACGGGCTCTAGTCACAGGAGGCATGTTTCCTATAACCATAGCATTAGGACAAAAAATTTAAACCTATATATACATTAAGTATATCACATTTGAAACCATAAAGCAACCACATGAGAACATAGTTTAAGCAAGTTTTGTTTCGGTTTAAGTTTTCATGAGAGTTAAAGATTTCCAAAAACAAGTTTTTTTGATGTCTAAGTTTGGTTTTAACATGTTTACCTAGTAAGACCTAATGGGCACACATATTATCCCAGAGTTCCCAGTGTAGAACTCACACTCTGATACTAGATGTAACGCCCTGCCAAGGGACCCAACAGAATCACACTAAAGTTATGCTAAGTTATGTAGCAATTTTTTTTTTTGTTTACTAAAGTTAACATGCACATTGAACATAGTATCACAATGGTTTACATTCATGAGTTTGAATAAACACATCATTTCATTTTCATTCTCAAGGGTCCCTGACGTGGTATTACGTTGTCTAACTAACACTACGCTAACATGTTCAAATGCTAAAGAACTTTTAAGTACATAATAAAAGTAAGTACATCTCTCTAAATCAAATTACATTACATTAGATGATCACCTACATCCACTACACATGTCGTAGGGTATGTGGTGATACTTAATACAATTACAATTATCAAATCAGAATGGATCCACGCAGGGATCAATAATAGCCAAATGAAATCTCCTACAAGTACAAGATAATATCTTCTGACAACTGATACATGAATCTGCAACAAGGAGATAATCTGGTCCAAGTAAAAAATAGGTGATGGAGGATATCTGCAATAGTCTCAATGGAGAAGTACACTACCTCCTGACCATGTGGAACCCAGAGGTCCAACCCACCCTGCTAGGGAGATAACACCAGGCCCACGCACATACTAAGGACCAATCCCAATCACCATCTAGAAAGATATCTCTAGATCAAGAGGGTATATGGGTTACTAGAGGCACTAACCTATGTAGGATATCTAAGGTGTGAGTAGGAAGGTGTCATCACGCAAATCCACCCTTGAGTTTAGTCCTAAAGGTTCCTCACTGAACCGACGACACTCAAGTGATCATACGTGGCATCGATATATCTCATGAAGACAAGTATATCGATGATCCACCCTTGAGTTTAGTCCTGAAGGTTCCTCACTAAACTGACGGCACTCAAGGTATGGGCGAAGTATCACAAATTATCTTTTTAATGTTTTCCTAACTAGATCAATTTTTATAATGTTATCACTAGAATTAAGAAACTTGTCAATGGATGATCCTTCAGCCACTTGTGGGCCTCGGTGATCCATTGCAAGCCACCCCCTACATCACATCTAGATAACCTACCCTAGTCTCTCAATAATACCCATCCTTGTTTGTGGCCACTTCTATCATATTAAGTTCCAAGTAACAGATAAACAAGTAAACATATTCCCATTTCAAAACATAAATCCACTTGGCCACTAATTCAAATTTAATCCACCAGGAGGAAATATTAACAAAGATCAGTTTGACATCCCAATCCAAATCTCACACCGAAACATCAAAAAATCAAACAACAAAAGATCAGAGATATGCAAATCATCATTAACATCAACAATCATAAAGATCAACTTACATCCACGACACATACCCGACCTCTGGATTTCACCCCCTAGTTTGTCATCTAATCCCGTATTCAAAACCACTACAACAATAGTAAATTTAACTTGCACAAACAATATACATCGTAAGAGAACATCGTAACACAAGAATTAACATGTCATAAGGTAAACCAAGACATAATGATCATATTAACAAGTAATTTTTCTCACACTAATTAATCCCACTAATTAGAATATCCATGTCTACCATAAAATGACCATATTGTTAACACTAATATTGCCTACTATAGCTTGATTAATGAGAACATTTCTTAACTAATGGAAAGACTACTAATCTCGGATACACACTCCTAAAATACAATTAAAGGATAAAACAATAAGTTTACTAGTAATAATTCTATAACACCTATTGTTAACATTCCATTGCTAAGGCTAAATTTAAATACCAAAAACCATAATGAATTCACTAGTAGGATTAAAATAATGGTTAATAAAATCACTCACATAATAGAGTTAATATTCCAAATTCAAATTTAAATAATATCTCCAATTTATATTGCTCAACTTTTAACTTAAAAACATGCTTAGTGTTTAATAAAACATATCTTATTAATTCCTAATCAAATTTACAATTACCCACCCCTAACACCTAGCACCTAGGACCTACCTTCTACATGATCATGCAAAACAATAATAATAGGAGGAAAATAAAACATTTTAAAATTTCCCACAAAGGGCTGCGAAATTCAAGGAGTGGAAGTGACTTGGGGTGTGTCCCACCAAATCCCAAGCACTCCCCGCATGAATTAAGCCCAATATATGGCGTCCAAAGTCAGTCCATGGCTTGGAAAAAGAAACTTTAATTAATTCCAAGAAGTGACACATGACCATCATGTAGGAAAGCACACATGTAGGTGAAGGCAAGTTGCTTGAATAAGGAAGAAAAATTAAAGAATGAAAAGCTTGATGTTAGAAACTCACGCCACCTTTTGATCAAAAGGCCTGCACCAACATTAATATGATTGGCTAGGAGAGTACTTACAAGGACCAAAGCATGGGCAAGTGGAGGTGGACACCTAGGTTTGGGAGAATGAATCTCCATTACATAATAAATTACCTTTGTCAATCACTTAATACCACAATAAAAAAAAACATGGAGTTAAAAAGGTAAGGTGACATGTGGCGTGGAGAAGGGTATGGGTTTTGTTAGAATTGATTTCAAATATATGTTTTATTTGTTTTCAAATAATGATTTGTCCTTCAAATTGGAATGGGTCCCACACATTCTTAAAGTTGGGAGTTTGTAATGGAATTAAATATGAATTTGATTGTCTTTTTTTTTTAAAAAGACAAGGTGGCATAAATATTGTTAAAATAATGACTGTGGTAGAAATTTGTATGGGAATTCTTTTCCCATACAAATTCTAGAGAGTTTGATAGTGAAACACTTAGTTTTTTTTTTGTGTGCTTGTCTCACTTTAGGACTTAGTTTATTTTTTTTGATATCCCATGCAAGAATGGTTTGTTTCCACATTAGTTTACCAAGATAAAATACTAATTCTTTCAATTTAGATTAATTATATGATCAATTAAATGAATAATATGGCAAGTATTTGGATCAAAACACAACTATGCTCCATTGAGTCATGAAATAACAAATTCTTTCCATTCCAAACTTGGATTTCACCAATGGTTGAGTTTGAGAGTGTTGAAAGTTTGTGATGTTAAAACTCCCCATTACAAACTAAAATTCTCATTGATTAATTTCTTCACTCTACATTTTTGAGGAGGTAAATATGTGCTCTCAATTGTTGAAAACTTAAAACTAAATTGAAACATAATAAAAGAATTCAAAACCTACCTGGTTCTCAAACAGGTTGATGAAGTCCAGGCCCTCAACTGCTATCTGAATCTGCTCCCACAGGCTCAATCCCTTCTCTTCTTGCTTTCTTCTCCTTCTCCAAGCCTTCTCTTCTTTTTTCTATTTTTCTCCCCTAAAACTTGCATATCAAAAGTGATGATAAGTCTCTCTCCCTCCTCCAAATTTGCATATCCAAAAGAATAATAATGACCCCCTTTCTACTTCCCATTTTCTTCCCATACCTATTAATTGCACTTTCTCCTACATCCTATTGTTTAATTCTTTTTCTAAAGTGACTTGGAATTTCATCTTATTTCCTTTTTTTTTTTTCTTTGTATCCATCATTTAAATTAGAATATGTCACTCTCATATTTTCAAATTATACAATAAGTTGTATCTATATACACAATAAAATATATATATATATATATATATATATATATATATATATATATATATATATATATATATATATATATATATATATATATATATATATATATATATATATATATATATATATATATATATATATATATATATATATATATATATATATATATATATATATATATATATATATATATAAAATTAACGTATATACAATTAATAATATTATTATTACAAGTGACAAAAAGTATACATATATATATCTAATCATATTTTATCATACTAATAACAATATACTTACTAATACGTATCATAACATAAACTGCTAACATGATTAACATATCAATCACCAACAACCAGATACGACACATGCAAGGAATAATCCTAGGATCAATTTCATGCTCAACAAGGAAAGTGTATCGAATTCGTTCAGCCAGAATGGATTCGAATCGGGTAAGTCAAGCGAGATTTCGTCCATTCCTCTAGGATGCTTAGGTTGGGCTAGGGAATTGGCCTAAGTGCTAACTCCCCTTCTCCGCCATTGAGACATAATAAGGGCATGCTCATCCTGTCAAGCCACGGAAGTCAATGCCCGGTACCTACAACCTGCATAAAAACCACTGCATGTACATGTCCATATATAATCATAACAACAGATAATGGTAGGGATGGTTGGGACGTGGTGGACCTGACTAAATGTAGGTAACTATGCCTCCTCCTCTACCATACAAGCACATCAATCAGAAAAGAAGACATACATGAGAACAAACATGATACCATACACATGCAGGTATGGGGTAAGTACCAGATATGAATAATCATCTAAATTACATCAATTAATACATGCATATGAAACATCATATAAAATCCATCATTACTAAATTTAACCACACATAATGTTTTGTTCCAGTTCTAACATGATAATTAACATCCTAAGCATAATCATCAAATAACACACAACAATATGTATATAACATGTGTCTGGTCTAATCAACTAAAGCAAAATAGTATCAGCTAATACATAGTCTCAACAGTAGTAAGTTGCGAGGGGTATTACACCTCCAATAAAAATATTTTTTCTATCCAAATCAATATCATATTCATGCACAAGGTCACCTCCAATACATCATGATTCATTTGTATCCCTTTCAATGAAAAACATTCTAGTAACTCAAAGTGCAAAAATACCTTAGCAATGTTTTCATCACCATTCATAAGATGATATTTTAAATATGACTCTTGATTTTATTTCAACTTAACAATCTTTTGAATATCATTACTTAGTAACATCATGGAAGAAGAAATGGTTGAATTCATATATTGAATTTCACCAATAGTTATTTATTATTCCATGATTAATGATGAATGAATGGATGAATCTTCTCTATAAAGAAAGTTATCATCTAAAGATTTAAGACCCCAAGTGGGAATAAAAATTTCATGAGACTCTTCCTGAAGAATTCTTCATTCATAATTCTTTTCTTTTTGAATTTGCACATAAGTCATGAGGGCATTTTCTTATTCATTTGCATATCTTTCATTACTAGGGATGTTTGAAACATCTTGTGTAACTGTTGGACATACATCATAAAGAAAACATTGAATAACTTTACCTTAATTATTATATTCTTATTCTAGTGAAACCTTATTAGTAGTTTTACTACACAACTTTTTTTATCAAGAATACTTTCACCTCACAAAAATGGTTTCTCCTTTATATCAGTATCTGTATTATACAAAAAAAATCTTTTTAAATAGTGGATCTTACAAGAGGAACAAAAGTTTGAAGGAAACCAATCACTTTCCCATCTCTTAGTTTTATATTTTGTAATGTCTAAAGAAAATAAGGAGAAATTTTAGTAAGGCAAAACTTCACATCACCATATAAGATCTTGAAAAATTGAATTTGATTAGGTCACCAAGAGTATGGTCTCATTGAACAATAGGTGAATAGATTGGTTGTTGATAATTCTCATTATTTGTTTATAATCTTTTCCACATGAATGACCTCAATTCTTGATGAAGGGTGCTCCCCTTAATACCACAAACACATAACAGAAATAGAGAAACAACAACAATATGCAAGAACAGAAAATTGGCTTCTTATTATCTCCACAAATGTGGAATTACAAACTTTCAGAATTACAATATGCAAAGCCACATGGGCATTCCCTTACAATATTCTATAGGACAAAGCCTCGAACTATTACCCAGATCTACTACCCAGAACTATTATGAACTGCCTAAGACAATAATACAGCCTTCCTTATATAGGCAATTTTCCACCGCCTGGGAAGGTTCCAGAATTTTAGCCAATAAGGCCAACCAAACTTAGCATTATTTTATTTTACATTTTATTACATCATAGTCGGCTCAAGATAACCTTTGAAACATGAACAGAAATTTTGAAGAAAATTATTTTTTGCCATTTCAGGTGGTCCAACTTCCGAAGACCATAAGTCATCACCAGTTGACCCAATCAGCTATTATAACCCCATTTTGGAAACACCACGAAGCGCTCTACAGGCTTGACTCTTGCAAGCGCCCATCACCCAAATTTTTAACCTCATTCGGGGCCTCTAAAGCCTTCAAAACTGAGTTCAAAGTTTCTGTACCCTGCTGCCAATACCGAAAATCTTCAATATCTTCCAATATACACTTGATCTGGCAATGAAACTTTACTGGCAGACTTATATGACCAAAATGAACCTCCAAGAAAGTAATCAGATCATTCTGAGCACATACAAAAATTACCAAAAATAGTAACTTTCCATAAATAGCAGCTCTGCACAAAATAGCCCTTATTGAATATAAAAATAGAAATATTTTTGGGTGATGCAAGATTGCTCTTACACCCAGGATGCTCCTGCATCAGACACCCAGGGTAATTTGAGAAGTGACCCTGTCACGACTTAGGTGTGCAGAGGAAAACCAAGACGGTTAACCTCCTCCTTTGTTAGCCATGAGGAATCTTCAATAGGTCATCCTTTCCATTTGACCAAATACTCTTCATATGTCCTGTTCCTTGTGCTTCTACCAACACGACTGTCCAGTATGTCTTCAATCTCCTTGATATCTGAACTGGTTACTGGAATACTCCACTGTGCTGCTGCAACCTCATCCTCAACACCTCCTTCATGATACTCTATCAAATCTAAAATGTTAAACACTGGTGAAATATTCAGCTCACTAGGCAATTCTACCTCATATGCATTTCCTGAATCATGCTTCTTTAGTATCTTACATGGCCCAAACTTCTTCATTTTCAACTTGTTATATGTACCAACCGGAAACCGCTCCTTCCGCAAATGAACCATGACTTCATCGCCAACCTGAAATTCTTTATGCCTCCTTTTCTCATCTGCCTTAGCCTTATACTGCGCATTCATCTTGTTAATATGCTTCCTCACCTCCTCATGGATGTTCTCAAGTGTTCTGCAAAATCTTCAGCTTCAGCACTACTTATTTCTCCTTTATCTATCTTTCTCAATTCAGATGCATTTCTTGGACTACTTCCATATACAATTTGGAATGGCGATTTACTAGTGCTCCTATTGACAGAATTATTGTATGCAAATTCTGCCTGTGGTAAAATCAAATCCCATCCTGTTGGCTTATCTCCAACCAAACATCTCAGCAAATTTCCCAAACTCCTATTCACCACCTCTGTCTGTCCATCAGTCTGTGGATGATGTGATGAACTGAATTTCAAATCTATCTTCAACTTCTTCCATAATGTACGCCAGAAATATCCAACAAACTTAGTGTCCCAATCTGAAACTATGGTCTTTGGCAAACCATGAAGTCTCACTACTTCTTTGAAAAACAATTCGGCTACATGAATAGCATCATTAGTCTTCTTGCAGGGAATGTAATGTGCCATCTTTGAAAATCTGTCAACCACCACAAAAATTGAATGATGTCCCCGCTGAGTCTTCGGTAAACCCAAAACAAAGTCCATGCTGATATCCTCCCAAGGCTTCTCTGGTACAGGTAATGGCTGATACAACCCTGTATTCTGCTTCACTCCTTTTGCCATCTGACATACTCTGCAACTCTGTACAAACTTCTTCACATCTTGCTGCAACTGTGGCCAATAGTAATTCTCACTAACCAAAGAAAGGGTTTTGTCACGACCAAAATGTCCAGCCAATCCTCCGCTATGCTTCTCCTTGATGAGATTCTCCCTCATAGAACTTCATGGAATGCACAATTGACTCCCTTTGAATAGCATATCATCCTGGATGATGAAATCCAGCCACTTTGTCCTGTCTAGAGTAACAGGTTCTGTACAAGCTTTCCAAGCTTCACCAAAATCAAGATCCTCTGGATACAAATTCTTGAGTTCCTTGAACCCAACCACTTCAATCTGCATTTCTGTCAAAAATAGTTGCCTTCTGCTAAGAGCATCTGCAACCCTATTAGACTTTCCACTCCTGTGTTTCAAAACAAATGTATAACTCTGCAAAAACTCAACCCATTTCAAATGCCTTTGATTCAATTTTTCTTGACTATTCAAATATTGCAAAGCTTGATGATCAGTATACAAAACTAACTCCTTAGGAAGCAGATAATATCTCCACTTCTTTAATGCCTGAACTATAGCATAAAATTCCTGATCATAAACAGAATATTTTCTCTTGGTGTCATTTAACTTCTCGCTGAAATAAGCAACAGGTTTACCTTCTTGGCTCATAACAGCTCCTATTGCAGTACCACTAGCATCACAATCTACTTGAAACACCTTATTAAAATCTGGAAGTGCTAAAATAGGTTGTTCTGTAACTTTTCGTTTCAACAATTGAAAACTCTTTTCTACCCCATTAGTCCACTTAAACTCTTTTCTATCCCCTCTCATTGTTTCAGTCAAGGGTCCATAAATACTGCTAAAATTTCTAATAAACTTTCTGCAAAAGCTAGCTAGACCATAAAAAGATCTTACCTCAGTAGCACTCCTTGGTGTAGGCCATTCAAGGATAGCCTGTACCTTCTCTGGGTCCATTTTTAGACCTTCTCCTGAAACTACAAACCCCAAATACACCAACTCTTTCTTCACAAAACTGCACTTCTTCAAATTAATCAGCAATTTTTCTTCTCTCAACTTCTCAAATACCATACGAATATGCATAATATGCTCATCCAATGTCTTACTAAAGATCAAAATATCATCTAGGTAAACAATGACAAACTTACCCAAAAATTCTTTCAGAACCTCGTTCATGAGCCGCATGAAAGTGCTCGGTGCATTGGTTAGCCCAAAAGGCATGACTGACCACTGATACAGTCCTTCCTTTGTCTTGAAGGCAGTCTTCCATTCATCTCCTTCTCTGATCTGAATCTGATGATATCCACTCTTCAGATATATCTTTGAGAAATACATAGCTCCACTCAAACAGTCCATAATATCATCCATTCATGGCAATGGAAACCTGTACTTGATTGTGATCTTGTTTATTGCCCTAGAATCTGTACACATCCTCCATTCTCCATTCTTCTTTGGTGCTAATACCGCTGGTACAGCACAGGGACTCAGACTCTCACGGATCAATCCTTTCTATAACAGTTCATGTACTTGTCTGTTCAACTCCTCACTTTCTGCAGGTGTCATTCTGTGTGCTGCCTTATTCGGTAAACTCACTCCTGGGATCAAGTCCATCTGATGACTGATCTTTCTGACTGGTGGTAATCCATCAGGCATGTTATCAGATACAATATCCTAAAACTCATTCAACAAATCTACAACTTCTACAGGAACATCTTCTACTTCCTCTTTACCAGCTTTTGGAATTAAAGCAAAACATACATGCTCATGCCTCATACCATCTAGGAAATTTCTTCCATCAAAAAAAGTTATCCTTGCATTACCACATACTTTTTCTTCGGTCTCCTTCAATGGCTTTAGCTTATGCCGC
The DNA here is from genome assembly GCA_027943335.1 of Chamaecyparis obtusa. Taxonomy (NCBI): domain Eukaryota; kingdom Viridiplantae; phylum Streptophyta; class Pinopsida; order Cupressales; family Cupressaceae; genus Chamaecyparis; species Chamaecyparis obtusa. The sequence continues at coordinate 4,136 of BSBK01010163.1, read as the reverse complement.
ACTCCATCCTTTGTCAGGGAATAGGTATTTGCACGGCCATCGTGTATAGCACATCTGTCAAACTGCCATGGTCTACCCAACAACATATGACATGCATCCATAGATATGATATCACACAATACCTCATCTTGGTATCCGCCAATCTTGAACTTCACCGAGCATTGTTCATTGACCATGACCCTGTGGTCATCCTGTACCCAGGCAATCCGATATGGATGTGGTTGTTTCTGTCTCTTGAGCTTCAACTTTGTCACCATCTCTTCTGACACCAAATTGTCAGTGCTTCCACTATCAATAATCACATCACAACATTTACCTTCACACTTGCACCTAGTGCGAAATAGGCTCCTCCTTTGCTCAGGTTCATTCTCACCACTCAACAGGACTCTTCTGTTAATCAACGTTTCTCCTCTTTTAGCATCTTTAGAATTTGATGATCTGGCATCTTCATCTACATGTGCAACTCTGGCCTGGCCTTCATTTCTCCTGACTGTTCTGCCTTGGTGCTGAGGACATTCAAATGCCCTATGACCTTCTTCTCCACAGTGAAAACATGTTCCACAGAAGCCACCTCTTCCAGATCCTTGTCCTCTTCCTCTTCCTCTCTGATGTCTATTATTCTGATCCTGGAAGTGATTGGAATTATTTCCTCGCTAATTCTGACTGCTACTGGCCTCATCCTTCTTTTTCGAATCTTCATTTTGGCCACCATATGATCGTCCACCAGATCGTCCACTGCGACCTCTTCCATTTTGTCTGCTCTCAAACTTCTTGTTCAGCTTTTCCTCTACTTTTAGGGAAAACTGGTATGCCTCTTCAATACTGTTCATTCGAACCAGATTCAGCTCCTCCTAGATGCTTGGCCTTAACCCATTAAGGTATCAGGCAACTTTCTCCTTATCAGCTTCTGCATGGCCTGTTCTGATGAGAAGTCGATAGAACTCCTCTGTATACTCCTGAACAGGTCTTCCTGCTTGCTTCAAACTCTGCATTTTCTTTAGTAGGTCAAGCTCATAATCAACAGGAATGAACTGTCGCTTCAATTTATCCACCATCCGATCCCATCTTGTGATTTTATCTTTCCCTCTTCTATTTCGCTCCAATTGAATTTCTTGCCACTAGATCTTCACATGACCTTTCAATCTGGCCTTCGCAAATTTGACCCTATCACGATCTTCAACATCTTCATACTCAAAATATTCCTCACATTCATTGATCTAGTCGATCAATTACTCTGGGTTAAGATTTCTAGAAAATGTAGGAACCTCAATCTTAGGTCTTTTTCCAATCTTGGAAATCGCCCGAAAAAGTCTTTCTTCCTCCTGGTTCACAATTTCAACTTCTCCTTCTTGATATTCTTCTTCGACTTCATCCTCACTTTCGTCTCTGACATTAAGATTCATTCCTCTACGAATCTCTTCTTGCAATGCTTGCACTTGTCTCTGCAACTCTCTAACCTCAGGTGTCACAACACCAGGTCTTCCACCACATTCTCTTCATGGAGGCATTTTCATGATGCGCGCTGAAACCCTAACCACGGTCCTAGTGCAAACTGCCTCACAGTCGGTGATCTGTTTACACACTCAAGAACCTGGCTCTGATACCACTTGATGAAGGGTGCTCCCCTTAATACCACAAACACATAATAGAAATAGAGAAACAACAACAATATGCAAGAACAGAAAATTGGCTTCTTGTTATCTCCACAAATGTGGAATTACAAACTTTCAGAATTACAATATGCAAAGCCACATGGGCATTCCCTTACAATATTCTGTAGGACAAAGCCTCGAACTATTACCCAGATCTACTACCCAGAACTATTCTGAACTGCCTAAGACAATAATACAACCTTCCTTATATAGGCAATTTTCCACTGCCTGGGAAGGTTCCAGAATTTTAGCCAATAAGGCCGACCAAACTTAGCATTATTTTATTTTACATTTTATTACATCATAGTCGGCTCAAGATAACCTTTGAAACCTGAACAGAAATTTTGAAGAAAATTATTTTCTGCCATTTCAAGTGGTCCAACTTCCGAAGACCATAAGTCATCACCAGTTGACCCGATCGGCTATTATAACCCCATTTCAGAAATGCCACAAAGCGCTCTATAGGCTTGACCCGCGCAAGTGCCCGTCACCCAAATTTTTGACCTCATCCGAGGCCTCTAAAGCCTTCAAAACTGAGTTCAAAGTTTTTGTACCCTGCTACCAATACCGAAAATCTTCAATATCTTCCAAGATACACTTGATCTGGCAATGAAACTTTACTGGCAGACTTATATGACCAAAATGAACCTCCAAGAAAGAAATTAGATCATTCTGAGCACATACAAAAATTACCAAAAATAGTAACTTTCCATAAATAGCAGCTCTACACAAAATAGCCCTTATTGAATATAAAAATAGAAATATTTTTGGGTGATGCAAGATTGCTCTTACACCCAGGATGCTCCTGCATCAATTTTATCAAGATTCTAGATCACAAGCATGAAACTGATTATCCTTTCCATCTTTTTTTACTATTTCACATAGATTGAGGAAAATAAGTTTGAGTCATTTTGGGGAAAAGAATCAAGCAACCATAAAATATCTTCAAGAATCCAACTTGTATTAGTTCACCAAGAACGTGATTCTTTTAACATGAATAGTCTTTATCATCACTTTCATTATCACCTTCAATATTTTCTTTGTACCGAATCAATATTCTAAATTTGAACTTTTAGATAGAGTCTCCAACCTTCATTCCATATATGGTACCTTTAGATTTATGAGAAATAAATTATGTGAGTATTTCAATTTCACATTAGACTTACCAAAAATTTATTGGCAGAGATATTATCTATTGCAATTGTTTCTTTATCACTGATCCTATTTCCCTATGAGAAGTGACAACTATGCCAATATTTGGAGGGATTTCAATCAAATCACATTGCTCTATGTTTGAGAGGGGAAGCTCCCTTGTACGATGGGGTTTTTTGTATTTTCTTTGTACTTTTAATTGGAAAGCATAATAAGGTTACACTAAAAAATAAAGTAAATCGATGACAAGAACCTTACTAGCCGAATAACAAGTAAGAGTTCATGATTAATAACAATTACTAAAGGAGCTAAAGTGCAAGCATGATTTTTTTGATATGTCATGTTGATCAAAGGACAAAACAACATTTCCACATATGAGGAAACACGTAGCCTAAATACTTTCTAACCATAATACTAGGTATGAGTGTATTTTATCATTTCCATATATTCTTTGAATTAAAGACTAACAGATCAGGAAAGTACATAATAATAATAATAATAATAATAATAATAATAATAATAATAATAATAATAATAATAATAATAATAATAATAATAATAATAATAATAATAATAATAATAATAATAATAATAATAATAATAATAATAATAATAATAATAACAACAACAATAACAACAACAATAACAACAACAATAACAATAACAATAACAATAATAATAATAATAATAATAATAATAATAATAATAATAATAATAATAATAATAATAATAATAATAATAATAATAATAATAATAATAATAATAATAATAATAATAATAATAATAATAATAAAGACATACAAATCTATTGCATTCCTTTTTATCATTTCCAAAATATACATGTCCAAAAATCCTTATGGACAAAGTGTGAACATTAGTGTTCTCAAAACATTTCTCTACAAAATTCTCCAAATTTTTCCATTGGTAAGATTTTCTTTTACATTGTAAATGGCATATTAATTAAAGGCTCACAAAATAACCTACTTGTAACTACATCCTTTTCTTAGATAATAACCAACTCATTTTTGTACAAATTGAATGCAGTTCTAAACCTATTTTTTGGTGCAAAAAGTGTCAACCAATTAACATTCACCAAAAGTGACGAAAGTTACTCTTTAAAAGAAAAATATATGTGGAAACTTGTAACTTTTAAAGAGATCAAATCACCATCTCTGTTGAGGTAGCTTTCCATCTTTACCTTCTTTTCCTTTGATAATTTTTTAAGACAAGTTTCCTACAAAAGTATATTTTTCCTAATCTCCAAGATCAATTGAGAACACACAAAGATTTCTATAGATTTTTAAAAAATACTTCATCTGGCACATATATTGT
>BSBK01010162.1:0-76171 GCA_027943335.1 Chamaecyparis obtusa | reverse complement strand
TGATGGTACTCTATTTTTTTGGTGCTTATTTGTATCTATGACACTTTTTCTTTCCTTAGCATATATCAAGGTTGAATTGGATGGATTGGCAGGTTATCTTTAAGAAAATTTTTCATTTATGTTTTGTATCTTAATCTATGATTTATAGACTGCGACTATATGTGTTTTTGGATCTGATCCATCATTCTACGTAAGGTTTTACTTATCATACCTTTTTTAGATAAGGTTAATGTGGCTGACTCCTTATCCTTGCAGTTCCATGCCTTATTTTTAAGATAAATTCATTTGGTGTTTATCATTTATAGTTTAATCTTCCTAGATAGATGGGTTATTACTTCTATATGAGCACTATTTCAATTTCTTATTAGAACTTAACAATTTTAAATAGACTTGCTATCTCCAATACTAATACAAGTATCCAGTTTCATCAAAGATAGTCACATTGATGTTTATTTGGCTAGTTATGAGATTATTTTTGCTAGAACAATTATCGTATATAGGAGAATAATGGTTGGTAAAGTAGAGAAAAAGTAAATGGTGCTTTTATATAATCTATATGAACCTAAAAAGAATAAAAGTTTGGAGTAACATGGTGAATATATTATTATAGGTAGCAGTGGATAAATCCTCAGAAGAGTTAGCATAACCTTGGAATTAAAGAACCAGATGGCTAGCTCAAATACATGAATGAGTTGACTTTAACACTTATCGGTGATCAAATTTTGAACTCATGAACTCATCCTTCATGTTGAAACATCAAAAGGATGAGAGAGATGTAATGTTTATGTATTCCTCATGTAATTAGGGCTCAAGTTGTATATGATGTATAATAGTATCAAAATTTGTAGAGTGTATTATAATAGTGTTGTAAAATAGGAGGTCTATCCCCTCTTAAATTCCCTTTAATTTGCTCAAGTATGTAAATGATGATGTGCACTCCCTCACCTCTAATTGTATTTTCACTATCTTGTTAATTAAATAAATGAGCTACTAGATATGTCATTTAAACTAAACTATTATAGTTCTTGGTGAGACCATAGGTTTTCTTAGTTTGGTTCTTTCCTATGAGTGCCCACGTTCAAGTGGGTTTGTAATAATTCTTAAAAATTAATAAAATATTGGTCATGACCTATTACCTATGGAAAACATTCTCATTGTAGTTGGACTCACTTCCTAGAAGAGCTCACTGTATTCAAGAAGAAGAATGAAAAAGTAAATTCACCATTGAATTACAATTTCTAGAAGAAAAATTGGCTAACTAAATCCATTGACTAATAATAATAGCACACATTCTTTGATCACAACTCAACTTCATACTTTCACATAAAGTTACACAATATCTAAGAAATCTTGTTCTTAATTATCTTTTCACAATCCCTTTCTATTACAATTATATTCTTATTTATATTGATCTTTAAAATATGAAATCATCAATTCATCCATCAAAACATAATTTGAAATAATTCCATACTAAATATTCCTACAACGGGGACGAATGAAAAGTGGACCACACTAGACACATTGCCTTGACCAAACAACACATTATCCGAATACCATGATTACTAAAGTCCAAGAAGAAATAAAATAGTTAGCAACCATACCTCCAAAAAATATTAACATGAAACAAATAAAAATATCAAAAGATACAGAAATGATTGATGAAAAATCAAACTACAAATATTATATCTAGAACAATAGATAATTGTGGACCACTGTCAGACACAAAACATTACTAACTAGATTACCGAAACATATTTATCTAAGCACTAACCTTTTAAAACACCAACCTCTAAACCATTAGATCCTAAAAATGACATTTGTAACATATCATAAATATTGAGCACAAACTAACTGCCAAATAAATATGTTTCCATCAATGAAAACCATACTGAAACATCAACAACTCTACAAAGATAGAAACTAAAACATTACCTCTACAATTGAAGTAAGCTCTCTCTCTTTCAACAATAGCCCCCTTTGTCATTAATGACAACATCCATCAATGAAAAACACTATCTTGGTCCATAACTCGCATGCTCATATTATCTTCACACACTCTATATTCCCATTTGAAATCAAGGAAAAATGAAGGAAACAATATAATTTGGCACCCTCACTATGGGGATTCCTTTGATATCTATTAATTATTATATAGGCCAAAGCATCCCCACAATAAATTTGCATGGATTGAATAAATTAGGGGCCAAACCCTAAGGCTTAAAGTATAGAAATAATAAAACACCATTCAATGCAATTTTAGGCTTTAGAATTTATTTTTTAACAAAAATAATATTTCATTAATGAAAATGGGCCCATTTGTTACTTTAGTTGTTAGGAAAAACACTCTACAAATGGATATAGTGAGCCTTAAGAACCAATACTTTAGAGATAATTTTAAAGGAGATTGATGTAGCACACAGTCCTCTATAAATAATAAAATTCAATTAACAGATAAAAACACAGATTGGAAACCTTCAATATTGTTCATCCATCACTGACTGTCTCTACAATTCACTGCAAACCTTTAAGTAACCAAAAACTAGAAAAACAAGAAGTCCAAAAATTACCCTTTTTAATAGTTTTTTCCCATAGGTGTTTTTTGCCATTTTTGGTAATTTTTGAAACAACACCTAAAAAGCTAAGTTTTTGCCTAAACATGCCCTCGACCAAGTTAGAATTAGTTTCCAACTAATATCTGAGATTAGAAACATATCTCCGAATTTATTACAAAACATAACTTTCAAAAAGCTAGAGAAAAAACACTAAAAGATTATTTCAGAGCCCTAGATGAAACTTTCAGCTTCTGAAAATGTGCTGAAACAGACCCCAATTGATCTAAGATTATTGGAAAAACAAATACGACCACCTGATGCAGGAACCCAAAAAATTTCAGCAAAAACCCAGACCTGAGTATAAAGTTATGACCTTCAGAAGTTTCTGTATGAGATTATGACCTATAGAAGGCCCTACATCATTCTCCCCTTCTTTAAAGGAATGCAGCTCTTGCAAGTGGTTGTCTATGAACTGTAGCAACTTTGTGAGGTCTAATTTCATCACTCTCCATTCTGAGATCCAGGTGCTATCTGTTGCTGGTAATACCTCCCACTAAATTAGGTACCTATTGTAATGACCATTCTGGGTGCCTGTAGACTACTTGTCCAGAATATGGGCAATATTTTCCTTCTTTTTCCTTGGAAGGTGGTGATGCCAATCCACCTCATCTGCACTGGCTGGCTCAGATAGTTCTCCATGAAATGCATATAAATCATAAACATTAAAGACATGAGAAATGTCCAGATGATCTGGTAGACAAACCTCATAAGCATTATCATTGATCTTCTTTAAGATTTGGCAAGGACCTATCTTTTTGTATTTCAACTTATGATATGCGCTAGTGGGAAATATCTCACACCTCAAGTACACCATCACCAAATCACCTGCATTAAATATATGTCTCCTTCTACTGACATCTGCAGCAACCTTATATTGCTCATTGCTATCCAACAATTTACTCCTCACATCTTGTTGAATTTTTTGAAGGTGTTCAACAAATGCTTCCCCATCATTGCTAATTTGGTCTTGCACAGGGAGTTGTACAAGGTCCAAAACAACCTGAGGATTCTTACCATATATAATCTAAAAAGGAGATTTTCCAGTTGATTTATTAATAGAACTATTGTAAGCGAACTTTGCTTGAGGAAATGCCAGGTGCCACTACTTGGGCTTATCACCAACAATGCACCGTAATAGGTTTCCCAAACTCTGATTGACTACCTTAGTTTGTCCATCAGTTTGGGGATGATAGACACTGCTAAACTACAATTGTGCTCCCATCTTTTTCCATAAGGTCCTCCAAAAATGACTCAAAAATTTAGTATCCCTGTCAGATGTGATAGTCTTTGGAATGCCATGGAGTCTAAAAACTTACCTTGCCACATACTTAGTAATGTCCCTTTTTAGTTTTGGCTAGTAATATTTATCTTCAACCAAGGCTATTGTCTTATCCTTCCCAAAGTGACCAGCCAAACCACCACTATGAAATTCTCAGATAATATTGTCCCTCATGGAACCACCTGGTATACAAAGTTGTTTTCCTCTAAAGAGGCAATCATCTTGCATAAAGTATTCTCCTCTCATGTGATCTGAAAGACTAGTTGTTGGCTCTTTAATCTTCTCTATAATTTCCCAAAAATCAGCATCAACCTCATACAAAACTTTAATAGAATCAAAACCAATGACCTCTATTTCCATTGTAGTGATTAATGTAACATGCTGACTTAGGGCATCAGCAACCTGATTCTTCTTTCCAGACTTATGCTTCAAAACAAAATTATACCCTTGGAAGAAAGACACCCATTTAGCATGCCTACTATTCAATTTCTTTTGTGTGTTCACCTATTTCAAGGCCAAATGATCTGTAAACAATAAAAATTCTTGTGCGACCAAATAATGCCTCCAATGCCTTAAGGCTTGAACAATAGCATAGAATTCTAAATCATAGGTAGAATAGTTCTTCCTCACATCATTCAACTTTTCACTGAGAAAAGCTATTGGTTTACCTATTTGGCTAAGAACAACACCACCTATTCCAACATGGGAAGCATCACATTGTACTTCAAATACTTTATCAAAATTTGGAGGTTCCCTTATAGGAGCTTCAGTTACCTTTTTCTTCAAGAATTTGAAACTTTGTTCAGCATCTGTTGTCCATGTGAATTCCCTTCCTTTCCTACAAAATGTTATGGGGGCTACAATACTGCTAAAATTTCAAATAAAATTTCTATAGAAGGTTGCCAAGCCATGAAAAATCCTTACGCCTATTATGCTGGATGGACTAGGCCATTCTAGGATTGCCTTGACCTTTTTTGGGTCCATCTGAACACCATCTTCAAAAATGATGAAGCCAAGAAAAGTCAAACTATTTTGCATGAATCTGCACTTCTTTAAATTTGTACAGAGCTTCTCTTTCCTTAGTACACTTAGGATGAGCCTCAAGTGTTGCAGGTGATCTCGTTTATTTTTGCTATAAATTAGGATGTCATCAAAATAAACAACAACAAACTTACCCATGTAGGGTCATAAGATAGTATTCATCAATCTCATGAATGTATTTGGTGCATTAGAAAGCCCAAATGGCCTAACCATCCATTCATACAAGCCATCCCTAGTCTTAAAAGCTATCTTCCACTCATCTCCTTCAGGAATTCAAATCTGGTGGTATCAACTTCATAGATCAATCTTGCTGAATTATTTGGCCCCTAATAATTCATCCATCATATCCTCTATATGAGGAATAGGAAACCGATACTTGATAGTAATCTTATTAATTTCTCTACTGTCAATACACATCCTCTACATTCCATCTTTTATTAGAGTCAACAATGCATGCACAACACATGGGCTCATGCTTTCTCTAACCAGGCCTTTCTCAACTAGTTCTATTACTTGTTTGTTGAGCTCTACATGTTGTGTTGGGTTCATTCGATAAGCTGCTTGATTAGGAAGAGTTGCTCTAGGAATCAGATGAATGTGGTGTTGTATATCCCTTTTTTGTGGGAGACCATTAGGTAGCTCATTTGGAACATCAAAAAATTCTTCTAGTATCTTTACTACATCTTGTGGTATTATGTCTGCTGGTTCTTCTCCTCTTTTTACAACCAATGCATAGCAGCAACCTGTCACCTTCAATTCTTTGACAACATCCTTTACAAACAACATGGTCTCATTCTTCCTTTCATCCTTAACTGGTAAGAGAGTCACTTTAGAGCCATCTTTCCAGAAGGTATATGTATTTTTCTCTCCATCATGCATGATCTTCCTATCATAGTACCATGGCCTTCCTAATAGAATGTGACAAGCATCCATAGGAATAACATCACACCATATCTCATCCTTATAGATTTTTCCTATAGTAAATATAACCAGACATCTTTTATCAATAGTAACCTCATTTCCTTTCTTAAACCATGCAATATGGTAAGGATGAGGATGCTTCTCACATTGCAGATTTAATTTCTTTACCATTTCCTTAGTGACCATATTCTCACAACTACCCCCATCAATAATAACTTGGCATACCTTTCCACCAGAAGTGCATCTAGTTTTGAAGATGTTGGTTCAAAGCCACGAGTCATCAAAGTTCTTTACAGGGACTTCTTCCTTCTCTGGAATGATGATTGATCTCCTCATCATGAGAGTTTATCCCTCGTCTGGTAGGACTTCTTGTTCTCTTCCTGCTTCTATGAATTCTAGCTAAACCAGGTTCACTCTAGATTGTCTTCCTTGATTTCTTTCTAGCACATTATAATTTGAGCATTCAAAGGCTCTGTGTCCTTCTTCTCCACACCTAAAACAAGTGAAAGGCCTTCTCTAGTTTTCCCAGCCTCTTCCACCTCCGTAGCCTCAACCTCTCTGAAACCCCCTTCCTATTTCTTGATTTGCAGGATCTTTCCTGGTGTTTATATTTTTTCAAACACTTTTAAAGAATCTCCTTGACCATTATTAGAACCTCCCCAAAATGGAGTTGAGGTACCCATTTGACCACCTCTATTCCTTAGGATATATTGCATATTCTACTTTTCTTTAGCCTTTAGGGCTATTTGGTAGGCTTCCTCCATACTATTGACATGATGCATGCTCAATTAATCCTGGATGGAGAATTTTAGACCATTCATATATCTAGCAGCCATGTGCTCATTATTTTTTTGATGCTCTATGCACATGGATAGCTTGTGCTGGTGCTTTTTTTTCCCCAAAGGTCAGCTTGAAATTAGGATTGACAGGGCTAGTGTCACATTCACTCAACACTCCAAATCTGATAGGAAAAAGGGCCAACTGACAAGGATCAAAGAGAGATCCTTCTACACTTTGAGCTCCACATCACTCAGGTGGGTATACCTCATCTACACACACATATTAACTTGTGTCACACTATAGGCCTACAGGTAACTAACTATGGAATGGTTCTCAAACTCTTCTAGGTATCTTGTACCTCAATGAAGCCAGTATCTCATGCAATAGCCCAACTTGCATGGAGTGAGTATGAAAACTAGAGACCTAACCTATCAACATGAAAGGGAAAGGGTGGGACTAAATGGAAATGATTTGAAAGGATTGAAAGGACACCTAAGATGCCCTAAGTCTCTCATAGACCAGTACCTTATCCAATGGGCCATAGAGTCAAATACCCTATTGCAAATGACAGCTATGAAACAAGAAAATAATATACCCAATGTGTTGATGCCTTACATCAATCACACACCGTGACCAAACGTCAACTTAACACCCACCTGTGCATTCAAGCATGCTATTATCCATTCAAAGGATTTTAACCCTCCCCTTAGAAGAGACCTATGAATCAGACAATACATTTACCAGCATCCACCGAAAGACAAGCATGACATATCTTTGATATTTCAGCCCATACACACATGAACACTAACCCTGAACCAGTTATCTCTGCGAAGACAACTCCACTTGCAAACACATAGGCAATACAAGCAGACAAATCAACCACCCTTAATGTACGATCAATGAATTCAAAGCTCAAATGGAGATAGCTTGGTAACAGTAAGAATATATTAACTTCTCACACATAAGACAAATCACTTACAATATGCATTATGTTCTCAGAACCAGCAAGGAAAGAAGAACACTCTATATGCAGAGAGAAGGAGAAATCTATAGGACAGAACCTTTCATGGAACCAGAAAGGAACTCTAAGATAGAACTCTTTGAAAATCAACAAAAACAACATATATACCCATGGTTACCTTGAAATACCACACAAGTTAGGATGCAACAAGCTAAGGGTAACCATGTTTAGGGTTTTCCATCAATTAGGCATTTCAAGTTCATCAAAATCTGATACAATTCAGAGGGAAAACACTAAGTCCTAAATGTATTTAATCAACTTCAGATCTTCAATCATGAGAAACTCTAAAAAGGCACCGAAGATCAATCAAAAATCTACAAAATTCAAACTGGAAGTGACCCTGCAACTGGTTTTGGTACATTTCATTTACTCCCCTATGACAAGACACTCCTCTTCTGCAATCATCTCACACCCTGGAGCACACTAGAGCGGTGGAGAAAATCAGTTTTATTAACTCTGGCCCTTTTTGTCATCAATTTCAGTCCTTTCTGGTTGCAGGAAATGTTCTCAGAGATTCAAAAATGAAAGCAAATGGTCACCATGCATTTCACGGGCTTGAGTTTTTAAGCCATCCAAACACCTCGGGTTAAATCTGCAACAGTGACACCAAACAATTGTCGCATGATCGCATAGCCCAGAAATGGGCTATGCGAACATGTGACACACTACTTCCCATTACCTTCTTCAAAATTGCCGATGCTGCCGCTGCCACAAAAGGGTTTTTCGCATGTTCACAAGCCAAAAAAATGGCTCATCTGAACATGTGACAAGCCGCTAACATGCATCCTACTGTTTGTCATGTCACTGTCGAGATACCCTAACCTGGGCCCATGTTCAAATCTATCATCTTGCCAGCTCGGACCAACCAGAGATTGCCACAAAATCACCTACCAATGGGACCACCAAACAACTACAAATGGGCCCCAGCACACGTGGCACCTTGTCGCATGATCGCATAGCACAGAGACGGGCTATGTAAACATACGACAACCTGCGAACCTTAACCACCAGCATAACTACCACCACATGAAGTTAACACCAAGGGGTTTGTCGCATGATCACATGCTGTGGAAATGGCCCTTGCGATCATGCGACAAGGCCATAAGATCACCACATCTCTATGACACATCCAAAAGAACACTACCACCTCAGCATCCGGAAGATGCCCCATTACCACCTGCCACTGGGCCCCAGAGACATGTGTCAACCGGTCACATGATCGCATGTCAGAAAACTCTGACATGCGATCATGTGACAGCCAACCCCAAGATGCCACATCACCACCTTGGACCAACTGGAAGAAGCTTTACCTTTTAAAGGATCAGACGGTTGTCACAAAGGTGTGAGAAATAAACCTCGTGCAACTTTTTCATGTGAACAAGCGACAGCCACAGATCCTGTCTGAACATTAACTACACCAAGCAATTGTGAAGAACTGGGACCCACACGGACAGGTGGCAAGTGGTCGCATGATCACATGTCAGAAAAGTCTGACATGCGGCCATGCGACAACCAATCAGGAAGAGCTTGTAGACCTGGACCCACCATCCATCGCACTTGCACAGTAATGACCAACAAACAAGGAGTGCCGACAAAAGGGATAAATGTGAGGTCGAAAACATCCAGAGTTTTCAGTGAAGGATCGAAAACACATAGAGTTTTCAACATTGACACAAAGGTAAACAAGGATGCAAAAACATCGAGGGTTTTCATGCAGGCCAAAAAGGTCTAAAACATCATGGATTTTCAAAAACACTATGGGTTTTTGACATTGTGGTAGATTTTAAAATTTGTTTCTTGCCAACCTTAAAACTTGAATAACTTTCTAGATTCTGCAATTCAGCACTTGTGTTTTGGACTGGAGCAAGGTGACACATTGAAGAGCATGGGGTAGGACATTTCAAGAAAACTTGCAAGGAAATGGGCCATTTTCAAAGGATTTTGCTGTAACTGGAAGAATGGCCTAACAGTGGCTCTAGTTGGGGATGATGGGTAACTTGTGCCCATGAAAGAATTTAGGATTTTTGGGAGAGCAAACCACCCACTGGACAAAAATAGGGAACTCAAAAACTGGCAATCGAACTAGGAAAAGAAACACACAATGGGAAAGGGAAACTGTACAAAGATTTACAATATTTACAAAAGGCTCAATGCCCCAAAAATTTTGATCATCCTTTACCTCTATCAAACAAGTAGTTTTCATCTCCATTCAATAGAGGAAAACTAAAAATTCTGCTTCCATGTGACAGAACACAATTATATCCATTTTCCAAAAGCTCGGAACAAAAATTACTATCCCATTCCTCCTGAGGGCTGGAAAGGTAATCATACCAATTCTAAAAATGTTGTGGCACATGCATGTTGCAGTCAAAAAGGAAAATGCTAAAGGAGCCACAAGATGAACCATCCTCAATCCTATCAACAAACCCAAGAATTCTACTGTCCACATGGAAAGAAAAACACTCCAGCTCACTTGAATCATCGGTGTAGACACCATCAGTCCAATTTATATCAAACAAATGCACCTCTAAGGAGAAGATGAACCGATCCTTAGGAAAACACTAAGGGAACTCATCACATGTGACATGATCACCAAACATAGGAGCAACCTACATCTTGTCAGCATTTGACAAACTCAAAAAATGTCGGTGGGTGGGAGGGAGAATATCAATACACTCACCATGAGCATGTGAAATTTGAGTAGCTGATTGGCCATCCTTCCATGGCCTAGCAAAAGATCTAGGATCAAGGCAAGGCTCAAAATCTATACAACCTTCCCAATTAGTACTCAAAACCATATCAGGGACATCAACATCCCTTGAAGATAAACAAACACTGATGACCTCATCATCTGATGAATCATACTGCACCTGGTTGTCATCTAGCAGTGTTGGAGCAGCAAAAGAATCAGAGGCACAAATGTCATAGTCAAACCCTACTGACTCATGCTCTTGGTCAAAATCAAGGTGTTGAATGTGAGAAATCAGAGTCATCCCTTCCTGCATACCTGAGATATTCACAAGATAGGAGATCTAAAATTTGTTCACTATGAAGTGAACAACTTTCCTCAAGAACACCCTCCTGTGACATACAATCATTAGCAACATATTCATCAATCCAATCCTCTTCTTCATCTGAGTGATTGCAAAGACTTTCTACCCCATATTGAGAAAAGGCATCACTTTCATGACTGCAAGAAACAATGTCAACACCTGACACATCTCCTTCATAAATTTCATCATTCTCAATATCAGCACTAATGAGAAAATCCCCAAATGCATCTTCAAGATCAAGATCAGCATCACTAAGTACCCAATCCCTGAGACATCCATAATACTCCTCCCACAAAGCATTTGACCAACTGGTTGACTTAGGAAAATAAAGCTCAAGGAATAAACCAATGAACTCAAATTCAGGAAACTCAACATCCTCAGGAAGCTCATCATATACTTCACAAAATATATCATAGAACAAAGGTATTGACAACTCCCTTCTATTTCCCACCTTCAATCTTACCAATTTTATGCAATCTCTCTGGATGCCTTGATCTAATAATGCAAGCTCCTCCTCAAGCTTACCCATTACAACTTATTAATGCAATACTTCCATAAAATTACAACTGAAAACTTGAAGCATGCAAACCTCTAGTCACACCTTATCCTTCTTAGTGCTTGATCACTTAATGAGGTACATTTGAAACTTGAGAAGTACCTAGGAGTCTTGCAGCAGAAGACCTTTGGCTGGAAGGTAGGGCAGATCTTGAGCTCACCTTAAAGCTCCATCAGATAACTTTGTCATGTAGAGTGGTCACCTCCTTGAGAGGAAAATAATTCATTGTTTCTTCTTCCAACCAACACAAAACTACACCAAGATATCACACTGTCTATCAGGAACTACACTGATCAAATAGAGAAAAATTAGAGGGGCCACTCACAACTAGGTGAGAAAATATCAGCAAACGCTTTGTTTTTGTATTTGACTCTTTCCAATGGCCTCCTAGTAGAGTCACCATCTTGTTGGTGCTTCTTTTTCCCCAAACGTTAGCTTGGCATTAGGATTGATAGGGCTAGTGTCACATTCACTCAACACTCCAAATCTGATAGGAAAAAGGGCCAACTTACAAGGATCAAAGAGAGATCCTTCTACACTTTGAGTTGCACATCACTCAGGTGGGTATACCTCATCTGCATACACATATTAACTTTTGTCACACTACAGGCCTACAGGTAACTGACTGTGGAATGGTTCTCAAACTCTTCTAGATATCATGTACCTCAATGAAGCCAATATCTCATGCAATAGCCCAACTTGCATGGAGTGAGTATGAAAACCAGAGACCTAACCTATCAACATGAAAGGGAAAGGGTGGGACTAAATGGAAATGATTTGAAAGGATTGAAAGGACCCCTGAGATGCCCTATGTCTCTCATAGACTAGTGCCTTATCCAATGGGCCACAGAGTCAAATACCCTATTGCAAATGATAGCTATGAAATAGGAAAATAATATACCCAATGAGTTGATGCCTTACATCAATCACACACCATGACCAAACCTCAACTTAACACCCACCTATGCATTCAAGCATGCTATTATCCATTCAAAGGATTTTAACCCTCCCCTTAGAAGAGACCTATGAATCAGACAATACATTTACCAGCATCCACCAGAAGACAAGCATGACATATCTTTGATATTTTAGCCCATACACACATGAACACTAACCCTGAACCGGTTATCTCTATGAAGACAACTCCACTTGCAAACACATAGGCAATACAAGCAGACAAATCAAACACCCTTAATGTATGATCAATGAATTCAAAGCTCAAATGAAGATAGCTTGGTAATAGTAAGAATATATTAACTTCTCACACATAAGATAAATCACTTACAATATGCATTATGTTCTCAGAACTAGCAAGGAAAGAAGAACACTCTATATGCAGAGAGAAGGAGAAATCGGTAGGACAGAACCTTTCATGGAAGCAGAAAGGAACTCTAAGCTAGAACCCTTTGAAAATCAACAAAAACAACATATATACCCATGGTTACCTTGAAATCCCACACAAGTTAGGATGCAACAAGCTAAGGGTAACCATGGTTAGGGTTTTCCATCAATTAGGCATTTCAAGTTCATCAAAATCTAATACAATTCGGAGGGAAAACACTAAGTCCTAAATGCATTTAATCAACATCAGATCTTCAATCATGAGAAACTCTGAAAAGGCACTGAAGATCAATCAAAAATCTACAAAATTCAAACTAGAAGTGAGCCTGCAACTGCTTTTGGTACATTTCATTTACTCCCCTATGGCAAGACACTCCTCTTCTGCAATCATCTCACACCCTGGAGCACACTGCAACAAATGTTCTCAGAGATTCAAAAATGAAAGCAAACGGTCACCATGCATTTCATGGGCTTGTGTTTTTAACCCATCCAAACACCTTAGGTTAACTCCGCAATGATGACACCAAATAGTTGTTGCATGATCACATAGCCCAGAAATGGGCTATGCGAACATGTGACATGCTACTTCCCATTATCTTCTTCATAACCACCGATGCTGCCGCTGCCACAAAAGGGTTTTTCACATGTTCGCAAGCTAAAAAATTGGCTCATGCAAACATGCGACAAGCCACTAACATGCATCCTACCAGTTGTCATGTCACCGCTGAGATACCCTAACCTGGGCCCGCGTTCAAATCTATCATCCTGCCAGCTCGGACCAACTGGAGATTGCCACAACACCACATGCCAACAGGACCACCAAACAACTACAAATGGGCCCCAACACACGTGGCACCCTATCGCATGATCGCATAGCACGGAGATGGGCTACGCGAACATGTGACAACCCGCGAACCTTAACCACCAGCATAACCGCCACCACATGAAGTTAACACCAAGGGGTTTGTCACATGTCATGGAAATGGCCCTTGCGATCATGCAACAAGGCCATAAGACCACCACATCTCTATGACACATCGAAAAGAACACTGCCACCTCAGCATCCGGAAGATGCCCCATCACCACCTGCCACCGGGCCCCAAGGACACATGTCAACCGGTCGCATGATCACATGTCAAAAAAATCTGACATCCAATCATGTGACAGCCAACGCCAGGCATCCACATCACCGCCTCAGACCAATCAGAAGAAGCTTTAACTTTTAGAGGATTGAACGGTTGTCACAAAAGCATGAGAAATAAACCTCGTGCAACTTTTTCATGTGAACAACCGACAGCCACAGATCCTATCTAAACATTAACTGCACCAAGCAACTGCGAAGAACCGGGACCCACACGAATAGGTTGCAAGCGGTCGCATGATCGCATGTCAGAAAAGTCTAACATGCGGCCATGTGACAACCATCAAGAAGAGCCTGCAGACCTGGACCCACCATCCATCGCACTTGCGTAGTAAGGACTAACAAACAAGGAGTGCTGACAAAAGGGATAAATGTGAGGTCAAAAACATCCAGGATTTTAGGTGAAGGATAAAAAACACACAGAGTTTTCAACATTAACACAAAGGTAAACAAGGATGTGAAAACATTGAGGGTTTTCATGCAGGCCAAAAAGGTCAAAAACATTATGGATTTTCAAAAACACTGTGGGTTTTTGACACTATGGCAGATTTTAAAATTTGTTTCCTACCGACCTTAAAACTTGAATAACTTTCTGGATTTTGCAATTCAGCACATGTGTTTTGGACTGGAGCAAGGTGACACATTGAAGAGCATGGGGCAGGACATTTCAAGAAAACTTGCAAGGAAATGGGCCATTTTCAAAGGATTTTTCTTTAACTAGAAAAATGGCCTAGCAGCTTGTAGAATTCATTTGTATAGTCTTGCACTGAAGATAAGTTTTGCTTCAAATTCTGGAACCTATGAAAGAGGGTTTGTGAATAATCCATGGGTAAGAATTTTTTCGTTGAGCTTTTTCTCCATCTTGCTCCATGTTTTAATATTTTCTTTTCCCTTTCTAGTTTGTTCCTTTTGGAGGTGATCCCACCATATCATTGCATGTCCCTTTAATTTTGTGCATGCAAACTTCATCTTCTTCTCTTCTGTCATAAGCTTCCATTCAAAAAATTTCCCCATCTCGTTCAACCAATCTATTAATTCTTCTAGATTAAGACTACTAGCGTAGTCTGAAACATCAATCTTGATTGCTTCACTCCTTCCTTCCAAAGCCGTGAGAACTCTATCTTCATATCTCATTTCTTCCAACCTTTCTTCTATATTTTCTTCATTTTGGTCAGCACCTCTTCGGTTTTCCTCATCATCAAATTCATTCCCTCCTTGTATTCATTGATTATCTATTCACTCACCGAGTCATTCAATCTGCCTCTATAAATGCATCATTAATCTTTTCATCGGTGTGATACCTCCTCTTCCTCTTCCTCTTCCTCTTCCTCTCCCAACCATCTTCCTGCTTTGATACCAAATGATGTAGCACACAGTCCTCTGTTAAAAATAAAATTAATTACTAGTTAAAAACACAGATTGGAAACCTTCAATATTGTTCATTCATCACTGACTATCTCTACAATTCGCTGAAAACTCTTAAGTAACCAAAAACTAGAAAAACAAGAAATCTGAAATATTACCCTTTTTGGCAATTTTTTCCCATAGGTCTTTTTTGCCATTTTTGGTAATTTTTGAAACAACACCTAAAAAGTTAATTTTTTGACTAAACATGCCCTCAACCAAGTTTTAATGAATTGCCAACTAATATTTGAGATTAGAAACATATCTCTAGATTTATTACAAAACATAACTTTCTAAAAACTAGAGAAAAAACACTAAAAGCTGATTTCAGAGCGCTAGATGAAACTTTCAGCTCTCAAAAAATGTGATAAAATGGACCCCAATCAATCTAAGATCATTGACAAAACAAATGCCACCACCTGAGGCACGCACCTAAAAAATTTCAGCAAAAACGCAAACCTGAGTCAAAAGTTATGACCTCTAGAAGTTTCTGTATGAGATTATGATATACGAAAGGCCCTACATCATTCGCCCCTTCTTTAAAGGAATGCAACTCCTGCAAGTGGTTGTCTGTGAACTGCTACAACTTTGTGGGGTCCAATTTCATCACCTCCCATTCTAAGTTCCAGGTGCTATTTGTTGCTGGTAATCCCTCCCATTGAGTCAGGTACCTATTGTAATGACCATTCCAGGTGACTATAGACTACTTGTCCAAAATGTGGGCAATCTTTTCCTTCTTTTTTCTTGGAAGGTGGTGATGCCAATCCACCTCATATGTACTGGCTAGCTAAGATAGTTCTCCATGAAATGCATATAAATCAGAAACATTAAAGACAAGAGAAATATCCAGATCATCCGGTAGACAAACCTCATAAGCATTATCATTGATCTTCTTTAAGATTTGGCAAGGACTTGTCCTTTTGTATTTCACCTTATGAGATGTGCTAGTGGGAAATCTCTCATGCTTCAAGTACACCATCACCAAATCACCTGCATTAAATATTTGTCTCCTTCTATAGACATCTGCAGCAGCCTTATATCACTCATTACTATCCTGCAATTTACTCCTCACATCTTGTTGAAGATGTTGAAGGTGTTTAGAAAATGCTTCCCCATCATCGCTAATTCAGTCTTGCACATGGAGTTGTACAAAGTCCAAAACACCCTAAGGATTTTTACCATGTACAATCTGAAAAGGAGATTTTCCAGTTGATTTATTAACAGAACTATTGTAAGCGAAATCTACTTGAGGAAATGCCAAGTCCCACTGCTTGGGCTTATCACCAATAGTGCACCGTAACAAGTTTCCCAAACTCTGATTGACTACCTAAGTTTGTCCATCAGTTTGGGGATGATAGGCACTGCTAAACTGCAACTATGTTCCTATCTTTTTCCACAAGGTCCTCCAGAATTGACTCAAAAATTTAGTATCCCTGTCAGATGTGATAGTATTTGGAATGCCATGGAGTCTAACAAGTTTTGAAAAAAATAAATTTTCTATCCTTGTCGCATGATTAGTTTTTTTACAAGCAATAAAATGAGCCATCTTAGAGAATCTATCAACAACTACAAAGATAGAATCTATACCTCTCTAGGTGTGGGGAAGCCACAATACAAAATCCATACTCACATCTATCCATGGCTCGATGGGTATAGGTAGAGGTGTATACAAGCCTATGTTTTGGGAGTGACCTTTAGCCACTTGATAGATTCTGCACCTTGCCACATACTTAGTAATGTCCCTTTTCAGTTTTGGCCAGTAGTATTTATCTTCAACGAAGGCTATTGTCTTGTCCTTCCCAAATTGACCAGCCAAACCACCACTATGAAATTCTTGAATAACATTGTCCCTCATGGGACCACCTAGTATACAAAGTTGTTTTCCTCTAAAGAAGTAACCATCTTGCATAAAGTATTCTCCTCTCATGTGATCTAAAAGACTAGTTGTTGGCTCTTTAATCTACTCTATAATTTCCCAAAAGTCAACATCAGCCTCATACAAAACTTTAATAGAATCAAAACCAATGACCTCTGTTTCCATTGTAGTGATTAGTGTAACACGCTGACTTAGGGCATCAACAACCTGATTCTTCTTTCCAGACTTATGCTTCAAAACAAAATTATACCCTTACAAGAAAGACACCCATTTAGCATGCCTACTATTCAATTTCTTTTGTGTGTTCACATATTTCAAGGCCAAATGATCTGTAAACAATAAAAATTCTTATGGGACCAGATAATGCCTCCTATACCTTAAGGCTTGAACAATAGCATAAAATTCTAAATCATAGGTAGAATAGTTCTTCCTCACATCATTCAACTTTTCACAGAAAAAAGCTATTGGTTTACCTGTTTGGCTAAGAACAACACCTATTCCAACATGGGAAGCATCACACTTTACTTCAAATACTTTATCGAAATTTGGAAGTGCCAATATAGGAGCTTCAATTACCTTTTACTTCATGAATTTGAAACTTTGTTCAGCATCTGTTGTCCATGTGAATTCCCTTCCTTTCGTACAATCTATTATGGGCGCTACAATACTGCTAAAATTTTGAATAAAATTTCTATAGAAGGTTGCCAAGCCATGAAAACTCCTTACCCCTATTATGTTGGATGGACTAGGCTAGTCTAGGATTTCCTTGACCTTTTTTGGGTCCATCTGAACACCATCTTCAGAAATGACAAAGCCCAGAAAAGTCAAACTATTTTGCATGAATCTACACTTCATTAAATTTGCATAGAGCTTCTCTTTCCTTAGTACACTCAAGATGAGCCTGAAGTGTTCTAGGTGATCTCCTCTATTTTTGCTATAAATTAGAATGTCATCAAAATAAACAACAACAAACTTACCAATGTAGGGTCGTAAGAAAGTATTCATAAATCTCATGAATGTAATTTGGTGCATTAGAAAGCCCAAATGGCATTACCATCCATTCATACAAGCCATCCCTAGTCTTAAAAGTTATCTTCCACTCATCTCCTTCATGAATTCAAATCTAGTGGTATCCACTTCATAGATCAATCTTGCTAAAGTATTTGGCCCTTGCTAATTCATCCATCATATCCTCTATATGAGGAATAGGAAACTGATACTTGATAGTAATCTTATTAATTGCTCTACTATTAGTACACATCCTCCACGTTCCATATTTTTTAGAGTCAACAATGTAGGCATTGCACATGGGCTCATGCTTTCTCTAACTAGGGCTTTCTCAACTAGTTCTATTACTTGTTTGTTGAGCTCTGCATATTGTGTTGGGTTCATTCGATAAGCTACTTGATTAGGAAGAGTTTCTCCAAGAATCAGATCAATGTGGTGTTGTATATCCCTCTTTTGTGGGAGACCATCAGGTAGCTCATTTGGAATAACATCAACAAATTCTTCTAGTATCTTTACTGCATCATGTGGTATTATGTATGTTGGTTCTTCTCCTCTTTTTACAACCAATGCATAGCAGCAACCTATCACCTTCATTTCTTTGACAAAATCCTTTGTAGACAAAATGGTCTTGTTCTTCATTTCATCCTTAAGTGGTAAGAGAGTCACTTTAGAGCCATCTTTCCAGAGGGTATATGTATTTTTCTCTCCATCATGCATGATCTTCCTATCATACTGCCATGGCCTTCCCAACAGAATATGACAAGCATCCATAGGAATAACATCACACCAGATCTCATCCTTATATATTTTTCCTATACTAAACCTAACCAGACATCTTTTATCAATAGTAACCTTATTTCCTTTCTTAAACCATTTCCTTAGCTACCATATTCTCACAACTATCCCCATCAATAATAACTTGGCATACCTTTCCGCCAGAAGTGCATCTAGTTTTGAAGATGTTGGTTTGAAGCCATGAATCATTGAAGTTCTTTATAGGGACTTCTTCCTTCTCTGGAATGATCATCAATCTCCTCATCATGAGAGTTTCTACCACATCTGGTAGGACTTGTTCTGTTCTGACTTCTATGAGTTTTGGCTAAACCAAGTTCACTCTAGATTGTCCTCCTTGATTTCTTTCTGGCATGTTATAATTTGAGCATTCAAAGGCTCTGTGTCCTTCTTCTCGACACCTAAAACAAGTGAAAGGCCTTCTCTAGTTTTCCCAGCCTCTTCCACCTCTGTAGCCTTGTCCTCTCTGAAACATCCTTCCTCTTTCTTGATTTGGATGATCTTGCTTGGTGTCTATATTTTTTTCAAACCCTTGAAAAGAATCTCCCCAACCATTATTAGAACCTCCCCAAAATGGAGTTGAGGTACCTTTTGACCACCTCTATTCCTTTTGATATATTTCCTATTCTTCTTTTATTCAGCCTTTACGGCTAGTTGGTAGGCTTCCTCCATACTGTTGACATGATGCGTGCTGAATTCACCCTGGATGGAGAGTTTTAGACCATTCATATATCTAGCAGCCATCTTCTCATTATTTTCTTGATGCTCTATGTGCATGGATAGCTTTTAGAATTCATTTGTATAGTCTTGCACTGAAGACAACTTTTTCTTCAAATTCTAGAACCTATGAAAGAGGGTTTGTGAAAAATCCATGGGTAAGAATTTTTTCCTTAAGCTTTTTCTCCGTCTTGCTCCATGTTTTAATCTTTTCTTTTCCCTTTCTAATTTGTTCATTTTGGAGGTTATGCCACCATATCATTGCATGTCCCTTTAATTTTGTGCATACAAACTTCATCTTCTTCTCTTCTGTCAAAGGCTTCCATTCAAAAAAATTCTCCATCTCGTTCAACCAGTCTATTAATTCTTCTAGCTTAAGACTACCGACATAGTCTGAAACGTCAATCTTGATTGCTTCACTCCCTTCCAAAGTCCTGACAACTCTATCTTATTAGCTGATTTCTTCCAACCTTTCTTCTATATTTTCTTCATTTTGGTCAGCACCTCTTTGGTTTTCCTCTTCATCAGATTCATTCCCTCCTTATATTTCTTCATTATCTATTAGCTCACCAAGTCATTCAATCTGCCTCTACATATCCATCATTAATCTTTGCATCGGCATGACACCTCCTCTTCCTCTTCCTCTTCCTCTCCCAGCCATCTTCCTGCTTTGATACTAAATGATGTAGCACACAGTCCTCTGTTAACAATAAACTTAAATTACCAGATAAAAAAATAGATTGGAAACCTTCAATATTTTTCATTCATCATTGATTGTCTATACAATTTGTTGCAAACTCTTAAGCAACCAAAAACTAGAAAAACAAGGAATCCAAAAATTACCCTTTTTGGTACTTTTTTCCCATAGTTGTTTTTTGCCATTTTTGGTAATTTTCAAAACAACACTTAAAAAGTAGAGTTTTTTCCTAAACATGCCCTCATCCAAGTTAGAATGAATTGCCAACTAATATTCGAGATTAGAAACATATCTCCGGATTTATTACAAAACACAACTTCCTAAAAACTAGAGAAAAAATACTAAATGCTGATTTTGGAGCCCTAGATGAAACTTTCAGCTCCTAAAAATGTGCTAAAATGGACCCCAATTGATCTGAGGTGATTGGAAAAACAAATGCCGCCACTAGAGGCACGGACCAAAAAAATTTCAGCAAAAACCCAGACTTGAGTCAAAAGTTATGACCTCTGAAAGTTTCTGTCTGAGATTATGACCTACGGAAGGCCCTGCATCAGAGAAATTGAGTGAAGTGATATGCCTTCAATTGTAAATTTATTTTTGATCGCATGCTATATGATTGAAATTTATATTTCCCTTGTTAATAAGCTAAGCAAGATATTATGAATGGAAAGGTTCCAGGTATACATTCTGCAGGTCCGGGACAACATGCAACCATAGGGATTTATAGAATTCACTAGGATATCTATCATAGCCAAGGTTTTTTTTATGAAGCATGGAGAAAAAGATTCTTTGAGGTCTTCAAGGGTAATTAATTTATCTTGGAAAATATTTTAAGACTTAAATATCTTAGAGGGTATAATTGAAATACATTCCCTCTTGGCCTAATCTCATTCTCATGGAATTTCCCTACTTATTGAACACCTTCTCATAATGTCGATATATGTTATCTTAGAGAGCACTATTTTTCCTTATTTTGATCTCTTTAATGCAAGGTGAAGAGTGAGGTACCCTAAGATCTATAAAAAAAATTAGAGGCATAATCCTTTACTATAAGAAAGTGACATCTAGATTTGATTTGGGATTCACATAACCTAGTTATCAACAATTTTTCTATGGAAGTGAAGCTAGAAGAAATCTAAACTTTCTAGTCTATTTAGAAAGGGTTAGCAACAAGAGTAGTAGTGATATGATGTAATCCAAACTAATATCCTCATATAATAGCCAATGGTACATGGAAGGTTTTCTAACATAAATGTAGAGATATCAAGTTTTTTATTGGATAACATCATTGAACCACATAATCTACCTAGCTGGTAGTGCAATTTTTTTTAATAAATTTCAAACCCTTTGAATGTGATCCAGCATGGGTGGATGATTGAACAAAGAGGTTTTAAAAATTTGGGATTTTGATGGGTGTACCTGACAAAGTTTCCATTCAATGCTAAATTGTAAAAAACTAGGATAGTGGTCTGACAAGGTTACCTTAGCGAGAGGTAAATAAGTAACTCTTGATATTCCTCAAAAGAGAAAAAATATTCATATGGAATCATGAAATGATCAAACCATTTATCAATTTTGTTAGAACCATCTTTTTTATTATTCCAAGTGTGCTAGAAACCCTGTGAAAGGAAAAAAATTGTATTACAGTTGAAAAGACACAATTTATATTACATATGTAAAATAACACTTCTCTTTCTCTAACTTTGTCTGGCATAAAGGAAATAACCCTTCTTTATATGTGGACACAACAACCATATTAAATTATTTACACAAAACCCAAGTAGCTAGTGACAAAGAATCTACAATCCACCACCAAAAATGTTATCTTTCCATAGCATCATTGATAATTTTAACATTAATTATACCAAAAGAATAATTATCAACTAGCACGAGGACCCACACAATTTACTAAGTAAGATCTAACCAAGCAACCAAATAGAAGATTTCAAAACTAAAGTAAAACCTATTTTTATCTTTATTAGTCTTCTTGGATTCATAACTAAGCTTTTCCTTATCATTGTCATAAATTATTGGAGCCTTAGAGATTTATCCTTTCTTAAAACAAAGACCCCCTTATTTTTTGGATGGTTTCTAATATCCTAGCATCTTATCAAGCATATCACTATCACCTTTGAGATTCATTTTATTGTTTAATTTTTCTTATACATCTTTCAATTCCTTCATCAAGGTAACAACTTATTCTTCAATCTTAGTGCACTCTTTGGATCGATATGTAGCTTTGTTTGAAAACTATAAAGAGTCTTCTTTAATTCTTTGATTTGAATCTTAATTAAATAATATGATCTTTTGCGTTATTTATTTTTCTTGAAATTCTTCTAAATTAGAGAGAGAAATAGTCAATTATCCTTCAAAGTCCATAATTACATCAGCATACCATCCTTGTGGTCTAATGGTATCCAAATCATTTTCTTACTCAAATTAAAATGTTGTATTCAAATCCTAGTTCCACCCCAACTGTTGGATTGTTCCTAAAGGAAAAATCATTTGTCAATCCCCTAATACTCTCATCTCCCTTCCTCTGGGTCCATCTTTCCACCCTCTTCTTTGCCTTAGAGATGACTTCTAACCTATTTATCTTTTTCTTGGAAATTCACACCTACAGAATAAGCCATTTAGAAATGATGGTTTTTCTATTGTAGAATACACACAATTCCTCCACAATGCTACTACAATTATCTAGGTCAAAATGATCTTCAATAGTAAAATTATTTATTGTCTTAGGAGGGGTAATTATCTAAGGAATAGAAAGATATCTCAAATAGCCAAGAAGAGTTGAAATAGTAGAGGAGGCATTAATAGATTGGGAAGGGGAATCACCCAAATAATGTATTGAAATTATCTAGGTTGAAATGATCTCCAATAGTGATATTATTTATTGTCTTAAGAGGGTTAATACTATGGGGAATAGAAATATCTCTCAAATAGCCAAGAAGAGTTGAAATAGGAGAGGAGGTATTAATAGATTGGAAAGGGGAATCACCAAAATAATTTTCAAGAGTCTAGGGAAACTCAGTAGATTAAGAGGAAGTAGCATCTTCATATATGACCACGATGATTTATTGGGCTATCAGATACCTAGAGCCTTGCATTTTTCATTCATTAGAGGGTTGATTCTCGTAGACCCACAAGCAGGAGGGATTTTGAGCAATGGATGAACATGGGTAAATATAGGGCTATTCAATTAAACAGTAAGGGATGGGTCGGGACAAACCTTGGGAGTAAGGACAAGGTGGAAATTACAAAGGTAAATAATGTGACCCTCATTAAAGGGAGGGCCACCCTTTCTCTTCACTTTGGCCACAAATTGACATAAAGATGAAAAAATCCAGTACATGAAATTGAACTTAACATTTCAAAAAAAATAAATCAACATTGGAAAGAGATGCGAGTAAAATCTTTTAAATATTCTCTCTAGCATAATGAATTTAATGAGAACCATGGTGAAATATTTGTATTCTCTAGGAAGCTCTTGTTTATTAAATATTTCTACAACCTATGGACATTCTAGCTAGAGTTGAGGAACCACTTCAAATCTAGTTTGTAGTGACTATTGGAGCTATGAGGCATCAATTTTCCTTTAGCTAACATACTCGTGGTTGTTGACATAGTTTCCATAGAAACCACTAAGGATACTCTAAAAATTCTCACCTTACCATCTTCCCAAATCTCTATAAATTTCTTAGACAGGTCTGGGTTAAAATATTTCATTCCTTCCATATACTAGCCCATATGAATTGCCTAGATAATGGACCATAGAACTGAGTTATTTTTTAACTCCTCACAAGAGTCTGAATCAATTTGGTTAAGTCTCCTCCCATATTTTAAATATAATACAGCCTTGGAAAAAAATTTCATATATAGAAATGATAAAACAAAATAAAGACAAAGAAAAAAATCCAATTCTCGAGCCACAAAGGAAGTACATAGCCTTTCCATTCATCATAAAGCTTAAGTGTAAGTGTCATTGTTTCTAAGATTGGAAATATCCTTTGTGATTTCCACATGAGCTACATGGGGGAGATCTTTGGCGGTGTTCCAAATTATAATATTTTCGGTAAAGTGACCCATCATCATCAGCCTATTTGCAGCCATGTTGCCTTCATGATATGTGTGTTGACATTTAAACAATTCCACTGAATCTAAAATAGTTTTTGGTTTTGGTGATTACATCAATTGTTTCCCATCTCGGGGTACAACATGTTAGTGCACCACACCATGTTAGTGCATCACACGATGTTAGTGAACCATCCTATCACATTTAAATAATCACCTTCAACTATGAATGCTATCTCATGGGCCAAAAATACCCAATTCAGCTCCAAAAAAGAGAGTCAATAGTGCAAGCCAACCTAACATGCTCAAAGCATGATACAAATATCTGCAACACTTGAAGATGCACAACATATAATCTCATAACACCAACATGAAAATATATACAAAACAAAAAATATGGTCTTCAAATCTCTGGATGAATGCAAAGAATTTGACCAAATAGGCATATTATCTTTGCATGGATTAACTCAAAAACCATCATAAATCTCCCATAGATTGAATAGAAATAGGAAACTTAAAATATAACATACTTATTCATTCACCAACATCATATTAGAACTTTAATACCAGAATAATCAATGTGGGATAATATAATCTATATCCACAAAGAAATAGTGGTCTACTTTCCTTTTATTATAGAACAAATTTTAAGTTACAATCTACTGATATTCCTATTCTATAAGTACTTATTTAGCAAGTATTTTTGGTGGCTTATAAAGGATGGTTTTGATACCAAAAGAAAAGATGAATCTATATTAAATATTGGGTAATTTTTTCATTGAGGGACTACCTTGAATCCTTTTATGAGGGGTAGTCCCCATAGTATCCTTTGTTAGATATATTTTCCCCAAATGCCTTTATGGTGTTTGATACTACATCCTTATTGGGGGTATCCTTCCTTCTAGGCTAAACAAGAAGGGTTCTTCACGTCTTACATTCTCTTGTTTACTAACTTATGGCTAAATACAACTAATGAAGTCACCAAAACTTAAGTCCAATAGGACAATCATTGACCACTACTGAAATGGAAAACCTTTCACTTTCATGGGTATATGAAACTAATGCATAGTTTTTTTTTGTTTTTTGTTTTATGTATATTCACCTTGTGTGTGTGTGTGTGTGTGTGTGTGACTCTTCTCACCTTCAGTGTGTGTGTGTGTGTGTGTGTGTGTGGTGAGAGAATCAGAAGCATTCTAATATTTCTCTTATTTAGTCTATTTTATCCCATTTTAGTATTAGCTTCATTATGATAGTTTTATCTTTCATCATTTATAAGTATAAGGGCAGGTATAGAGTTACCTTTGGTTTACCCTTCAAAAGAATTTCAATCCACTTTCTAGTGGAGGAAATAAAAAAAACCCTTATGTAGGCTTCTTTTGATTCTTAAATAGGATAAATATACCAAATTAAATTTCAATCATATTGTAGTTTCAATATCATAGATGTAAAGTAGATATTCATGAAGCTATTTGAAAGCTTTTTAGGAATATGAGTTATGCAATTCTCATTTTTTGAAACAATCTCTTTAGGCTACTTTGTCGGGTCTTTCAACTTTACAATAAATTTATTATTATTTTCCGCTTCCAAATTTTCTAAGCTATGTGGGGAAGAATAAGAATGCAAAGAAGAATTGAGGAATGGTTAGAGAATGTAGAACATTAATGAAATGCAATATTTTTATGGACGATGATATAGTCATACACACATTTTGTATGTTAAGTAAATGAGTCCATACATTTCTAGAGAAGGAACATGAGATTCCCAAATGGAAGAACATCCTCTTTGGAAAACTCATAAAGAGAATAACTATTTGGGAGAACAAATACCCTCTACATGTATTGTGAGAGGAGAGGATCTTATTCTAGGATATATTCTAAAAGAAAATATTAATTTTTTGAGTAACCTCATAAAACCAAAAAGTTACATATATGAGGGTCTATTATTAAAAAATAAAAAAATATAAGTAACCAAAAAAATAAATCAATTTGATAATTATACTTCACAAAATCATCTCTTAGTTGAGAGAGAGGAAAAATGAAATATGATAGAAGAGAATGAAGCTGTCAAAATTATAACTTTGATTGATCAACATTAGAAATGCAATTCTAAGTCTACAACCTTTCTCCAAAAACTCTCAAATATGGTTCAAAGGACTTGGCCACTCAACAACTGAAACGCGGTATTGAAAAGACACTTATCATCCTAGTTTTTTTATTTCACCATCATAATGAATATTATATGAAAACATGATAAGGAAATTTATCATTATTTTATTTCACCATGGTAATGAATATTTTATGAAAACATGATAAGGAAATTTATCATTATTTGTATTTATTTTGATGATCTTATCTATATAGGCAATAGAAAACATATTCAAAATTTTTAGAAAAGTTTATAAATTTTTTGAAATTTCATTTCTAGGTTCAATCTATTATTTTATATTGTATAAAAGTGCCATAACAATAAAAAGACATATAAAAACTTTATTTGATCATTCTAAAACAAAGCAATAAAATGAATATTTATTTCTCATATGCATTATCTTTTATATTTCACTATAATTAACTCAATATTATATATTTTTATGAATAGTAACAATTTTCATTAATATAAAATATAAGGTACCACTTTTTTTTTTTTTTTTCAAAAAAAGTAGGAGGATCATCTAGATATTTACCTTGAAGTACTAAGAACTAGACAAAAATGCCTCTCTCGTCAAATAAATTACTATACATTTCTGCCACATGATATAGATGTCAAGCCATATTATTAGAAGGATCTTGAAGATCTACACTTATATAAAAAAACGCTCAGCTAAATGTAAACGAATCAAAGACCCAACATCATTTTAGTTGATATTTACTTTTAAGTTACACAAATATAATTGATCTCTTTTGTTGGGATATGAAGCCCAACGGTCACATGACCGTTCGGTTTCTCCCACTTCTTCCATTTCGAAGAGCCTTTTATAAAAGGCTGCATACAGTCATCTATTGTAATGGATTGAACTTTGTAGTGTATCATTCTGTGGATTACATTAATAGACTGATTCCCTGCTTTAAGTGTGAACGTAGGCATATTGCCGAACCACGATAAATATTGTGTCACTTGTATTTTTCTTCTTTATTGTGTTTAATTCCGTTTCTCTCCATCTTTAATATTCACAATTGGTAATTCAGTCATCGAAGAGTTTCTTAGCCGTTTGGATTTGTTACAAAATAATATTGTACAAATGAAAGCTGAAACGAAACGCCATGTACATTGGTGGGATGACTGGAAAGATGAGGATAACTTGGCTACTGGTGTTGACACAAAATCAGAGAAGCCTGAAAAAAGCAAGTTTGAAAAGAAGAAAATAGTTTCATCACCATCCCCTTGTCTTGATTCCTCAGGAGTTCAACTGTCAAAGAATGTGAAGAGTCTGTGGTAGGGAGTGGACAAATTGCGGTCAGAGGAGACTGCTCTCTATCATTAACCTCTTGCAGAGAATAGCCGACATCAGTTGAGTGACGACCAAGGAGAAGGTCAAGAGGCCCAAGCTGTTACTCATCCTGCAAACGAAGAGGCACAAGATGGTTCGATTTGGAACAACAACGGAAAGGATGCTTTTCGAAAAAGGAATGTAGCGTGCTATGAAAATGGTCATGTGCTTGACCTGTTGCGGGGGCACTCACTTCCTGTGCTAGAGCATGTTATTTCACCCGTTGGATATCCTGATGAAAGTACCCCCAATATAGATTATGGCTTGGAGCTGCCCAGGGAAGTGCTTAAGATTAATGCGTGCTTCAACGTTGACGTGAATGGAGTTCACTATGCGTTGGTAGAGAACAATCACAAAATGTTCTCGGTGTTCAATTCCCTGCCACAGTGTCATCATAGTCAGCAGCTATTTCTATCCACGGGTTCCCCATTCTCTACCGCAGATGCTATTGATGACTGCTGCAGATCCAAATTAACTCCTCCATATTGCTCTCCAACAACGAAAGGTTGGATTTGGGATGCATCACAATCTAATGCAGGTAACATTTCACAGAGGAATTCCCTGTTTCCCACGCGACTTGTGCCAAAACCTGTGATAGCTCAGTCAAACAGTGAAGGTAGACACATTGACAGCTCGCGGGTCCCTTCTATTGGTCATCACTCAACTGATGTCGGTTATTCTCTGCAAGAGGTTAATGATAGAGAGCAGTCTCCTCTGACCGCAATTTGTCCACTCCCTACCACAGACTCTTCACATTCTTTGACAGTTGAATTCCTGAGGAATTTGCTTGGTTCAAAATTAGACCGAAAAGGGGACAACATTGTAGGCAACGATAGAATTGCCTTGAAGGCTGTAGTTTCTTTAAATGAGAAGACTACACCAGACGACAACTTGAGCATTGAGGATTTCTACCAGCAGCAGGACATTCATTTGGTAGGAGTACCAGACATCTCGTACTTGAATAACAAATTTGGGGATTTCTTATTTGAAGCAGCTTGGTCTTTAACAAATATAATCTCTGGAACATCCGATCACACTAAAACTGTGATTGATCATGGAGCATTGGCTGTATTTGTCCAGCTTCTTACTTCCATGAATGAAAATGCTCGACAACAGGCTGTCTGGGCTTTGGGGAATATTGCTGGAGAAGTATGGAGAAGTATACAGAATGGAGAAGTATACGTTCCTCATGATATACAGAATTGCAATGTTGTGGATCGAGAAATGTGTTTTGAATCTGCAACAAGTAGCAGTTTTCATTATGGACTGATGGGAAAATTAGTGTCCGGTACAGATCGAGGAGAAGATATTTTTAAGTCCGCTTTAATGTGGAGAAGGCTCATTCGGAGTGTGCTGGAGCAAAGTCTGCTAAAGTTGAGATCTTCTCAAGATCTCGTTCTTCTCTGAGAGTCAAAAAACGGAGCAGGGGATTCTGCTGTACATGACTGTGCCCATTGGACTTCACAGGGGAGATTGTTGGGATATGAAGCCCAACGGTCACATGACCGTTCAGTTTCTCCCACCTCTTCCACTTCGAAGAGCCTTCTATAAAAGGCTGCATACAGTCATGTATTGTAATGGATTGAACTTTGTAGTGTATCATTCTGTGGATTACATTAATAGACTGATTCCCTGCTTTAAGTGTGGACGTAAGCATATTGCCGAACCACGATAAATATTATGTCACTTGTATTTATCTTCTTTATTCTGTTTAATTCTGTTTCTCTGCATCTTTAATATTTACAATTTTACCATATTTTCACATTTTTTTAAAAAGATTTAAGTTATCAGTTATAAGTAATGCGATTGATGCTTAAGGAAGAAAAATGAAACTGTTGGTCATTTTTTTTAAAAGATTTAAGTAATCAGTTATAATTAATGCGATTGATGCTCAAGGAAGAAAAATGAAACTGTTGGTCTTGATAATTAAGTGTTGCTTTTATTTTTCAAGTTAGATTTTATAACATTCGTTTATTTTATTGGGTGGTAAAAGAAAATGAAAGTTTTTTTCGCAAAGACATCACATATAAGGTAACTGAGAACACACATAGTTGTAGTCCTGGGTAACTATTCATTCTCCATATTAAGGGAAAATTAATTATATTTGTTAGGTTATATGCTGTTAGAAATCACACTTTTGAAAATCGGAAATATTAAAGAATCTGTTAAATGCAATGTTTAATTTTGTATGTAAAATAAATTTAAAGAACTATTAGCTCATAGGTTGTTATAAATCAAATCTTTATAAATTGGAAAAGATTAGGAATCATATATTTGAATAAAATCTTTGTCCACCACAAATCTATTGACCTATGTTTCATCAATGGTTGGCACGAACTTATATCTCATGTGACCTATGTTTTATGAGTAGTGGTTCGAGCGAACCCATTTCTCATAAAAATAAATGGAACCCTTAATACACATCACATCTAGGTGATACTGACAGAGGTGAAATGGATTTCTTGAAGGGCACCCATCTCAGTCGTAACTCCAGCTTGTCTATGGACAACATTTTTTCTTTTTGATTTGGTAAATCAGGATGGAGCCCAAACTCTCTTGCATCACAGTTATCAGTCTCACTAGTAGTAAGACTGAATAAAAAGTCCAACTAGAAAATAAAAAGAATACCAACAACCAAACTGAGAATAAAAAGAACCAAAAGAAGTCAAGAAAGCACAAAATAAATACTATTTCTTATTTTCTTCAAATTTAGCCATATATTCAAATACTAATTTAATAAAGAAAAAAGAAAACTATTTGCATATATAAAATATATAAAATGAACTGTGAGTATATCTCACTTAAAGGCAACTGACACATAAGAATCAGATATTATGTTCAACCAGTAATGAAGAGAGAAAATGAAAGTGTTTTTTTACTCCATTCAACTGATAAACAGCACAGATGAGCTAATTGAAAACACATATTTGGTAGTCCTGGTGGCTATCCATTCTCCATAGCAATGAAAATAATTATAACTCGCAGCGTATATGATATTAGAAATCATATATGCGAACCTCGGAAAGATTAAAGAACCTGTCAAACGGACTGTTGATTCATTATATAAAATAAATTAAAAGAAACTTTAGCTCATAGACTGTCATAAATCAAATATTTAGAAGTTCGAAATGATTTTGAATCACATATTTGTATCAAATCCTTGTCCAGCACACATAACATAGTCTTAAATTAAGAAACAGTAATAGATCAACTCTAAGCAGAGAGATCGCTGAATATTAGCAATTTCTAATTAACCAATTTGAAAATACCATTTTTTAAAAATGAATCTTTATGGCTGGATATGCCTGACAGATCGATACGCCATCTGCATTGCTTCTTCTGCTTTTGAGGTCAACAGAAATTACTGTTAGAGGAGAGACAAAAATGAATATGGAATGAAAATGTAATACAAATGTAATACGAATGTTACCTGCTTTATGTCCGCCTTAATCCCTGCTCCTTGCTATTCTAAGATGATCCCTAACCGATTTTGGCTCTTTTGGTATCTTCCTTACTCGATAATGCGCGGGCTGGTTAACATTCCCCACTTCTCCATTTTTATCTGCACAAAAATCATTTCAATCCAATAATTTTTTCGTTTCCTAGTTGGGTCTATATATGGTAACCTAACAAGAAGGATTTAAAAACCAATTCTATAGGTAGGTAATAGAGAACCATAGCCTTCTCGAATTTGATAGTATAGTAGCCAAGAAACACATCTATTGATAGTATGGTAGCCAAACCAAAGACCTAACAGACATTTTATTGAAAAAGGGAACGATATACCTGGGTTGGGATTCTTAACCTGACTGTCCTTGCTGTAAAAAGAAACGGTCATCAATTAATACAGAATTAAGTATTGCATTTAAAAAAAATGTCCTGATAAACCCTAATTCTGTAAAGGAGCACCCTTTACTCTTTGTACAAGATAAGAGTAGCGGAACACAAAAATGATTCAGAGATGACACAAAAGTAGGGATTGTTCTAAAATAAACGTCCTGATATAAAGGAGCGCCCTTTCCTGATATAACCCTATTTTTGTAAAGGAGCACCGTTTACTTTTGCACTAGATAAGAAAAGAACACAATCCGCAAAGCATGAAATATACTTCTACCTGCTACTCACTACACCAATCACTCCTGGGTTATCCAGATCTGAAGGCACTTGAAACTGGTTGCAATGTCCTTCGCCTTGTGGGATCTCTTTCACTGCATCAACAGAAGCTGTTGATGGGAGATGATGTTCCTGGCTTGAATGAAAAATAGAACTGTAGTGCTCATTTATCTCTTCCTCAGACCAGTTACTAAGGTCCAGAGACCTAGAGGGCTTTGATTTTTTTCTCATGACTAGATTGCTATGCCTAGATTTTATTCCCAGCTTCAAAGATTGCTTTGGCTTTTTCTTATACCTGCAGATAAATTAATACAAATCTAAATCACCGTCCTGATTAGATTGATTAAAGAGAGTATAGGATCTAATAAGCGTAATCAGAGATCAACCGAATGGTCAACTTTCAGATTGTTAGAAAACATTGATGATACTCCAACATCCATTTCTACACAATTTACCCCTATCCCTCTATATGAATGCCGACCATCTTATATAGACAGTGTTCTAATAGTCCCAGTTAAGATTTCCCATCAACCACCAATATTGAGCCCCCTTTAAAAAAATTTACGACTAGAACAGTTTTAAAGGAATTTTATCAGAGATTTATCAGAGAATAGCCTGGCTTAAAGAGCGCGCATTAAGGACTGATTTCTTAAATGGCTCATTGGCTATTCTGTTTCGTCAGAGATTTTTATCTCATTTCCTTTATGTGCACAGTTTTGTTTTTCATTGGGGTCCTCTTTCAGTCTCCCCAATCACTATCACTGTAGCGGTTGATTTTCAATTTGCATCTCCGGCCCCGATTTCTCACGCTCAACCAATATATTCAATTTTAAGGGGGAAATCCCCATTTTATTGTGAAACTATTCTAATCTTTAACATTTCTAAAATTACAAATCTCTGAAATTTCAACTCCAAGGGAGAACTCAGATTTACATGATGTGAGATGCGTGAAGTTCAATCCGCCGGGAGGACAATCAATGGTTGGAACCTTATTATACTTTATGTATGTTGAATATCAAACTTTTATCATATACAAATCAATTCAACTACTAGTCTAATATCCAACAAATAATCGATTCAATAGAATTTTAAATTATGAAATGTAAATAAAATAGACAAAGTAATACCTCACATTTACAATTTGGTTGGCTCTATCATTTTCTTATCCTCAGAGATCTTATGCAAATATACTAATGACTAATGAATATCAAGTCATAGGAAAATGCCTCTTTTATAAGAAATCATTAAAAGAATCAATGGTTTAGATTAAGAGGTTAAAAAATGAATGTCTATGATTAGAGGATAAGTGGGAATCAATAAGATTAAGAGGTTAAAATCAAAGAAAGGGATGAGATTGAGTGGTAGGTAGATGTGTTGACTTTTGGTAACATATCTTTAAGTTCAATCAATATAGACATATAAGGAGGAGGGAATAAAAAGTAAATGAATAGACATGTGACATTTGTCACATGCCTATGAATTTATATTGTGATCTATTTGAATAAATTGAAGGGATGAGATTAGAAAGAAGAGCATAATGAATTAATTAATGAGATATAAGTATTTAATTAATTAATATAGAAAAAAGGTAAGGTTGGGATTATTAAATAAATAAAAAATTAGAAAGAAGAGAATAATGAATGAATTAAATAAGTTATAATTTCAATTAAGTTAGTAGAGGAAATAATTTTAGGTGTTTATATCTTGTCATCTTTGTGAATGCTAGAGGAGATGGTATGCTCCCTCAATAGATTTCTAAAAAGAGAAATTTTTGGAATCTCTTGATAGGGAAAGAAAAAAACAAGGAATAATAAAAAAGTAGTAGAAAATGGGGTTAATTGAGAAGGAAACATGGTAAGAATAGGGAAAATAGGATTACAAATGAGTTTAGGATAGGGCCGTTAGGATTACAAGACACTATGATGGGTAATGAGTCCAATTACATCACTTACAAATAAAAGATTTGGGTTTAGTTGTCCACATTTTTATCCTTCATTTCTAAGAGCACAACAGAGAAATGTGAGTGGAGATGGTGAGACTTCTATTGGAGACTCATAGGTTTAAGCATGTGCAACAATTTGAGTAGCTCTAGGAGCATGACAAGATAGTATGTAACTACTTATGTCCTTAGATCATCACTAATGCATCATAAATAGGGTAGGAAGTAGATTTAGCATTTGCACAAAATGGTAGATTCTCTATATATGTTACTAGAAGTTATATTTTAGGCACACAAATCTACAATTTAAGCATCTTATTATGCATATGCATAATGCTTCACATTTAATTAAAATGCGCAAATGATAAGAAACAATCTTGTTATGGATATGTGTAATGCTTCACATTTGATAAAAATGTACATATGATGTAAAAAACTATATTTTCTGATTGCTACTAATGTACAACTAACAAAACTATGTCTATGATAAATGAAACTATGCTTCTATTAAGAATTGGCACTTTTGAAGGCTAAAGTTGAATAGTTGATGAAATTATGCAAAATAAATGAATACTGGACAATTGATAAAATTGAGAAAGTAAGCAAGTTTGGTTGGATAAGCAGGTTCAACAAAGCATGTGATAGGCTAACACAAACATTTGTTTCATTGTAGGATGATATCATTGTGTAATTTCACATAAAAGATATCTTTCTACTTAGTTCATTCAAGGTAATTTATCATAGTTAGCTTTTGTTATTCTTGTTGTTATAGGGTTGTGGGATGCAAATATTATGCCAAGATCAAGGCTAATCTAGGGATGTTGAAAATATATGATGAGAGATGACATAACTAGGAGGACAACTCATTTCTATTAACTATATGAGAGATATGTCCAAAATTATAGAAGTATAGATGATTCTAAGAGTTCTGATCAGAGGGGAGCTCATGGTAGATGATTGGGTTAGTGACAATGTTTCTCTATGACCAATGTCTGGTGATGTGGGGCTATATATCAATAGAGGATAGGTTAAACAAAGAAAGATGGTCACGCACTGTGCACCATTCCTATGTTGGATAGTTTTATTGGAGGACTAACATACCCTGAGAAATTAGTGTTATGGTCATGTCTTTCATCAATAGGTTGGAAGTGAACATTAGAGAAAATTATTGTGGTTGAGAAGAAATCTACATAGGGTCCTTCCTTATTATCCTAACTATATCATGATTTATATTAGGTTGTGTACTTCTGAGAATTAAATCCCTTAATGGGAGAGGAAAGAAGTTACGTATTTGGGAAGAGGAGTATATCAGTCTTGAGACTAGTATGTATGAGGTTCACAGGTGTAGGGAATGTGTATGTTCATATGTATAGCTGTATTACATCCCAACTTAAGTTAGATGAGATGAGGCATTTGTGACATCTTATTGATTAGATAGACTCAAATAGTTGAAGATATTATTTAGAGTGAGGGCTTGGAGGATGATGATGCTAAGATTGCTTATTGTTTTCATATTTAATTCTTAATTGTTTAAAGATAATATATTTTAAAGAGACATCTACCACATAGGGTTCCATGATAATTTGGTTGGATACAATGTACACCTTAGGATTCAAGATAATTTTCTAGGACAATATGAGAGGTATAGTTTTGTGAGCCATCTTTGCAATACAAGGTGCTTGTTACAAGTAGTGGTTGTCATTGCACCAAAAGATCAACCTGTTAATGCCCGATACAACCACTAGACTTATAGATGACACAACAGGCGGTTAAGCCATGTCATGAATCCTGAGGGGAGAACTGACCATTTTGCCAACAATCTCCCCCTCAGCGTTACTTGAGGGGATTCAAACTTGTGACCAAGCTCTGATACCACTTGTTACAATTAGTGGTTGTCGTTGCACCAAAAGATCGACCTGTTAATGCCTTATACAACCACTAGACTTATAGATGACACAAGTGGCGGCTAAGCCATGTCACAAATCCTGAGGGGAGCGTTGACCATTTTTCCAACACTTCTATTATTAGAGTTTATAGCATTGGTATGACTATTTTTCTATCATACTTTACATACTAGATAGTTGATTTAGTCTGTAATCACAATTTGATATTTAGTGGTAGTCGGTAAAGTGAACAGATAGATTGATATTTTATGTTACCGAGCTACATAATTTGGTTGAATTGTTTTGTGAAGTACATCTTTTTATTTGGGACTGTAGGATAACTAATCTAACCGATTCACGCCCCCTCTCAGTTATTCTAACAATTGGTATCAGAGCACTATTGGTTTCTTGGAAGAAAGTTTTAAGAACTTGAGCAGAAAGGTCACAAGATGTATAAGAGGGAAGTGCTGAAGCTGAACATAGATAACTTTATTACATGGAAAAGCCGAATGAGACTTCACATATCTGTAGTTGGAGATTCTGCATTATATTTACTGGACAATGGCTACATACAACTGAATGTTAGACCTTTAACTCTTGATCAATTGAAAGACCAACATGAACACAACATGACTATGATAGAGATTGATGTTGCTCTATCTGATAATGAATTCAAAGATGTCAAGGGATGCACTACATTGAAGCAGATGTGGGATAAACTTTCTCTAGTTCATAGTGGTGATGTGAATGTGATGAGAGCCAGAGTTGAAAGCTTGAGAGACTGATTTGATGACATAAAGATGACGGAAGGAGAAAGCATCACATAATACTCAAACTGAATCAAAGAGTTAGTCAATGCTATCCGAGGAGGACGAGGAACTATTGATGAAGAAACTGTGATATGTAAGATACTGAGAACCTTGTTTCCTATCTATGCAATCATAATATCTATTATTCATGAAATGAGGTCTCCACTTAATAGCACTCTTACTCTTGATAGTCCAATTGGAAAGTTAACAACTTTTGAGCTGAATAATTTTGACAATAGTGTTGTACCGAGTGTTGAATCTTCTTTTATGTCATCTCTTAAGATTGTTAAATCTAGCAATAAGCATAATATAAGGAATGAAATTGATAGTAACACTAATGATGAGGTTGATGAACTTGAAGCACTAATGGCCAGGAGACTACAGAAAGGTAAATGAAGATATAAGGGAAAGTTACCTTTAGCTTGTTTTAATTGTAAATAAATTGGCCATATTACTACTAGATGTCCTAATAAGAAAGAAGAAGATAAATACCGAGTTGGTGATGGAAATTTTGGTAGAAGGCATAACAATTGGAATAACAGAGGAAACTAAAAGTACAATAGAGACAACCAAGATTACAAAGACAAAGGTAAGAAGGCTTGTTACCTTATTAAGAATGATGATGACACTGATACCGACACTGATGATGATGTTGAAGTACTATTTGTTTCAATGAAAGATGATTCAAAAGAAAAGGAAAGGTATGTAGAAAGAACACTTATTTCTAAAGTTAGTAAGAATGATACTTGGATCATTGATAGTTGTTGTACACATCACATGACTGGTGATGAAGATAAGTTTGAAAATCTTAAACATTATAATGGAGGATCAGTAAAAATGGGATATGATACACAATGTATGGTAAAAGGAAAAGGATAATTTTTTCTAAATGATAAAATTAGATGTGATAATGCATACTAGGTAAAAGGACTTAACCACAATTTTTTTAGTGTAGCACAGTTGAATAATGTAGGTCACGGAGTGGTATTTGGGAGCAAAAAGGTGAAAA
This sequence comes from Chamaecyparis obtusa, assembly GCA_027943335.1. NCBI lineage: Eukaryota > Viridiplantae > Streptophyta > Pinopsida > Cupressales > Cupressaceae > Chamaecyparis > Chamaecyparis obtusa. Next base: position 38,621 of record BSBK01010162.1, on the reverse strand, counting down.
TATATGATGAAAATGGAACACTTGTTGGCATTGGAGGACAATCAAAAGGTAATTTATTTTATCTTAACAATGCTGAGACTTCTTGTTTGTTGGTGAAAAATGAAGATGCATGGTTATGGCATAAGAGGTTATTTCATACAAATTTTTATAGCATGATTAAGATCAGTAGAAAGAGAAAAGTTAGGGGATTGCCTAAACTTGAAAAACCTAATCATGTTATGTGCTATCAATGTCAGAAAGGAAAGATGACCAAATCTAGTTTTAAAAGTAAGGACTATTCATCTAAGGTAATTTTGGAGTTGGTTCACACTGACTTATGTGGTCCGATGAGAACTCAAAGATACTATGGTGATAGATATTTCATTTATTTTTTTATTACTATACTAGACTGATGACTATTATGTTCTTGAAAGAAAAATTTGAGATATTCAAATTGTTCAAATGGTGTAAGGCTAAAGTTGAAAAAGAAACTTGGAAAGTATTTAAATGCTTAAGGTTTGATAGGGGAGGTGAGTTTTATTCTGATGAATTCACTAACTTTTGTAATGAGCATGGATTCAAAAGGCAGGTTTCTACACCAAGAATACCACAGTAGAATGGAATTGCTAAAAGAAGGAACCAATCAATTATTGATTTTGCCAGAACTTTGATGATTGAGAAAAATGTTGCACATATTTATTGGAGAGAGGCAGTTAGCATTGTAGTATACACCCTAAACCAAGCTCAACTAAAGAAAGACACAAACAAGATACCTTACGAGTTATGGTTTGAATACACACCAAGTGTAAGTTATTTCAAAATCTTTGGTAGTAAGTGTTATATTATGAACAATGATAGGAATGGTAAATTTGACTCCAAAGGTGATGAAGGTTTATTCTTAGGTTATTCTACCAAGATTAAAGCTTACAAATGTTTGAATAAGGTTACTAATAAGATGATATAAAGTTCTAATGTCAGAGTTGATGAGTTTGCTGAAAAAAATGATGAAGAAAGAATGAAGGGACCAAAAGACTATGGTAGGTTTACTTATGTTGAAGATCTAGAATATCTACTGAAGCCACAGGTTGAGTCTACTGAGCATCAGGAAAATGCTACTGATGGTTAGCAAATGAAAATTGAGAATCAGGAGGAAGCTACCAAGAAGGGAAATGAACTGGAATTGAATGATGAATAGAGGAGAGAACAAGTGCTAGAAAAATTTGTTAGAAGACACCATCCAGAGAATCAAATATTTGGAGATAAGAAAGCTGGCATGATGACCCAAAGTATGTTAAGACAAAACACATGCTAGGTTTGTGAGTTTGAACCTAAGAATTTTAGGGACTTGAAAATGAGGAATGGATAAATGCTATGAATGAGGAAATTTAACAAATTGAAAAGAAGAAGACATGGAAATTGGTACCTAGACCGAAAGATAAAAATGTTATTGGTACTAAGTGGATTTTTAGGAATAATTTGAATAAGAGTGGGGAAGTTACAAGGAATAAGTCAAGACTTGTTTGCAAGGGATATGCACAAGAAGAAGGTATTGATTATGGTGAAACCTTTGCACCTATTGTAAGACTTGAAGGAGTTTGGATATTACTAGCATATGCTGCACATAAGGGATTTAAAGTATATCAAATGGCTGTGAAATCAGCTTTTCTGAATGGAATTCTTAAAGAAGAGGTCTACATTGAACAACCAGAAGGGCTAATTGATCAAAATCAGAAAGATGTGGTATGCAGATTGCACAAAGCTTTATATGGACTGAAGCAAGCACTGAGGGTATGGTATGAAAAACTACATGATTATCTTATTAGTATTGGATTTGTAAGAACTAGTTAAAATAGTAATTTGTATATCAAAGGAGATTCTAATGATAAAATTTTGATTGCTGAAATATTTATTGATGATATAATCTTTGGTAGACAAGATCAGATTTGAAAATCTTTTTCTCATGAAATGAGAAATGAATATGAGATGTCAATGTTTGGAGAGATTAAATTCTTTCTAGATTTGCATGTTATACAATGGAATGATCGAATTTTCATCACACAATCAAAATACATTAAAGAAGTGTTGAATTTTTTTTGTATGGAAGATGCAAAACTAGTAGGAACACCGATGGTCACTGGATGTAAATTGACAAAGGATGATGAATCTACAGATGTAAATGAAATAGTGCACCGATCTATGATTAGGAAATTGATGTATGTTGCACACAGTAGGCTTGATATTGCACAAGCAGTTGGGATTGTGGCAAGATTTTCTACCAATCCTAAAGATTCACATATGGTTGCAACTAAAAGAATTTTGAGATACTTGAAGAAGACTGAAGACTATGGATTATGGTATTCTAAGGAAGGTGAATTTGAACTAAGAGTTTACACCGATGGAGATTGGGCTGGAAACATAGATGATCGAAAGAGCACTACTAGCGGAGTATTATTTTTAGGAGATAGGATTGTGACTTGGATAAGTAAGAAATAAGCATGTATCTCTCAGTCTACTACTGAAGCAGAGTATGTTGCTCCTGCTGCAAATTATTCTAATATTGCTTGGATCATACAAGTGTTGGAAGGAATGAATGAGGTAAAAACTGAGCCGGTCCTTATATATGGTGACAACACTAGTGCAATAAACTTTTCCAAGAATCCTATGATGCATTCTAAAACAAAGCATATATCTATTGAGTATCACTACTTAAGGGAATAAGTTCAAGAGAAGCAAGTGAAACCACAATTCGTAACATCTAGGGAACAACTTGCTGATATCTTTATAAAAACATTACGAAATGACACATTTGAATATTTGAGGACTAGACTTGGGATCCATCTTCTATCAATTGGTCACTGAGGTAATCAGAAGATTGCATCAACCTATACTTATTAGAAGATCATTCATGTTGATGCACATAGCTCACACTTTATTTTTTGCTAAGGTTGTGAAAGATTGTAGAGGATGAAATAGAAATTTGTTTATCTATATAGTCAAGGTACTTGACTAACTGATATGCACTGAACAACAAAGAATTACTTGGATGCTAAAAAGTTGTTTTATATTTTCTTTGGAATTGTTGTCAAAGGGAGATAGATTGTATATGAAAATGAAATGGAAAATCAGGGAGAGAGATTGAATATTTTTTGCTGAGAACAAGAATATTAGAACTAAAAAGATCAAATCCATAGGGAGAGTCTATATGTAATGTTGTTATGTTTTGTAGTGATTAAAAATATTAAATATCAAACTAGGGAGAGCTTATCGAGCTACAACATTTACTTACATAGTTGTAGAATGCATGTTTGGTATGTGTATGGAATATTTGGATATTTCTTGTGTTGCCATCAATTCCAATAGGAGATATTCATGAACTACAACTAATTGAATATCTAGATAAATTGAAAGAATAGTGATTAGAGATCACAGAGTATTGAAATGATATATAAGATGATTAAGTCAGTCAATATGTTGTCATTGATGTTAGCTAGTCTTGACTGTACTTATCATGATAGTTACAAGCATCTAAACATCTATTAAGGAAGGAAAGACAAAGAATAGAGATATCTACAAAGAAGAAAAGATGGATATGACAGAGAAGGAAAAGGTAAACATTGGGTAACTTATTGATGAGGCTATGACTTTATATTATTGACTTGAGCATGTTACATTAATCCATTATGAAGAAGAGATTTGAAATTGAACAAGTCAATGTGGTTGGTAATTGAAAATTTTTGTATACACCAAGCCACTATAGTGTTTACTGAGTGATAGTATAACTGAGTTAGTTATCCCCGACGCATTTCTATATTAACCGAGTATGGATGAAAACATTCAATACTAAGAACATTCGACTGAATATGATGATCAGGATATTGTTATGATTTCAATATAAAGGAAGAACTTTTTTATGAGATCCACGACTGAAAAAATTTGAAGATGATCTAAAGGATGAGATTGAAACATGATGTGAGTGTTCCAAGGCTTGCTTGCATTGCATCCAAGAGATCTAGCTTGTCTCTTCTAGGAACCTAGTCTCCTCTAGGTCCTAATTGTCTTAGATGATTAAATAAGTCCAATGCTAACTCTTCTCTAAGATTTCTAACTCTTATGCTTACCTTGAAAGACTAACACCCTATATTTAGTATAATTCTCCTGACCCACTTAGAAATCTCTAAGTGCCAATTCTTCACCAACTTCAATCTTCATTGTAGGGGTCTTCATCCTTGTAAAAAATTCATAACTTGGTCCATTTGTTCCATTTTAGAAGGATCTTGAATCATATCCTTACTGGCTTCAATAGTTCATCATCTAGAGACCTTAAAAATAGGCCTAATCCTTGTAGCCTTTTGCAGAGGCTTTTTGCCAATTCTTGCAAAACTTTTCTAAAGACCTTACAAAACCAATCTAGGATTTGGACACCCTTTTAGATTTTACAAAGTATTCTACAAGTTTTTCCTTCCTAGGTCATCCGTACAATGCCTTCCTACAATCTAAGACAACTAGGGCTAATAGGCCTAGTTTTTAGGACTAACTGTAACCTTGTACAAATCTTGCCTAAAAATTGATCTAATGGATTGAAATAGGCTCAATCCTCATAGTATGTTAAGATAAGATGATGAACTTCTAGAAAAAGTACTGGAGCCATACTATACCTTCCAACCTTGCAAGAAATCTTCAAACTTGCATAACCTAGACCACTAACCGGGCTCTGTTTGCTCGCCGAGGGCCTGGCATTAAAAATAGCTCTCCAAACTTTGAAAAATCCTTATCCTAAAAATATGTACACTTTTGACTCCCATAACATTTCCATCTACTCTTAGGTGTTTCCCATGGCTAGATTTCATAGGGGAGCCATGAAAGCATCGACTGGTCAGAACAGAACTAGTGGAAGCTCTAAAACAAAAACAATTTAACTGACATATTAAAACTACTCAAAACAACTTGATTCCTAAATGAAATTGTCTTCAAATATCTTAAATAACACTATGCAATCACTAACTTAGCACTTTCAATCCATTAGATATGAGTGTTATCACAAAATCTCAGGATATTCTTGGTAACAGTGTTCCAGAGCTATATTATCAAACTCAAACTATTATAATGAATACCACACCTAGAGATTCAAGCCTTCCTAAACATAAGATTCCATTTCCTTCATTTTAGGGCTTGTTGGCTGAACTCCCACTTCCTATTCTCAAGGGGATCCAAGGATAACCGAGTTGCATGCAACATTTGCAATAATTGCAAATGTTGTCATAACAACTTCTTTGCAACAATTGGCATCTTTCATTTATGCCATCATCCTACTTCTTAGGACTCATAACCTCCAATATTTCAAGGATCCAAGACCATTAATGACCCTAAGGAATCATTAAAAAAACATTGTCCTTTTAGAACACATTAAAGACTCTATCTCAACTACTAACACTAAGAACTTAAAGACTACTAACATTGGCTATTTGTGTGACCTTAGTCCTAGTGACTAACTCACTTAGCCCACATAGAAAATGACCTTCTAAGGTCTTAAAACAAACTAATCTACTCTTTTTGACTTGGATAGAGTCAAGTACAAGCCAAAAACAAATTAGCATGGAGGTTAATCTAGGTGTGCTCCTACACCATCCTCCCCAAAATAAAAAGATCAATCCACCCTTGGATTGAGGATGCTTGGATCAATCCCCATCTTCTTGAACTTTGACTCCTTTATCCATACTATGTTAGCATCCATTTTCCCATGCTTCTTTATGAGATGTTCCTTATACTCTTTAGTCCTTGTCTTTTTATAGAACCTGGTGTCCAACACACTGTCAGCTCATGTGACTATAGTAGTAGGTAATTGTAGATCATCCATGTCTCTGATCACTTCATGAAGAGTTTGATCCATATCTTGTTGTGGTCCTTTGTAATGGACTATTTCTGCAATGTTGAAGATAGGAGATAGTCCACTATCTTCTAAAAGTTCAACTTTGAATGCATTATCACCATACTTAGCCAAAATAGGACAGGGACCTATCCTCCTCATCTGCAGCTTGTGAGGGACTCCCTTTTGCAGTCTTGACTTGTTAAGATGCACCACAACTAAGTCACCTACATTGAACTGAACTATCCTTCTACTTTCATCCACCTTGGCTTTGTGTTTTATGGTGTTCTCTGTCAAAGTCTTCCTCACTCTTTCATGTGTTTGTTGTATATCATATGAAATTCATCATCATATCCACTTCCTTTCACTCCATCCTTGAAATATCTCAACTCATAAATACCTCTAGGATGTAGTCCATACACTATTTCAAATGGACTTTTCTTTGTTGATCTATTGATAGTGTCATTTTAGGCATATTCATCTTGCCGAATCAAATGATCTCATTGTTGACCATACTCCTTTGTCAAGCACCTCAGTCTAACCATCAGTTTCAGGATGGTAGGTCAATCTAAAGGACAAGTTAGTGCCTAACCTTTTCCAAAGAGTCTTCCAAAAATTACTCAAAAAATTTAGTGTCTCTATCTGACACAATGTTGATAGGTAACCCATGGATTCTTACTATTTCTTTGAAGAAAAGAGAGGCTATTTTACTAGCATCATCAATGGTCTTGCATGGCACAAAGTGAGCCATTTTTCTAAATCTATCCACAAACACATAAACACTATCCATGCCTTGTCTTGTCTTGGGTAACCCAACTACAAAATCCAAACTCAAACATTCCCATGGCCTAGTAGGAATAGGTAGTGGTTGATAAAGGCCTGCATTTGTAGAAGTGCCCTTGGCCTTTTGGCATACAACACAACTTTCCACATACATTCTAACATATAGATTCATCCTTGGCCAATAATAAAAACTTGAAACAAGTTCTTGGGTCTTCGTGATCCCAAAGTGACCACTCAAAGCACCATTATGCTTCTCTTGAATCAAATTCTCTCTACTAGAGCCTCTAGGAACACATAATTGATTCCCCTTAAACAATATATCACTTTGCAAAGTATACTCAACATATCTACTATGAAAATGATTCTTGTATTCAGCACATACCTTATAGATGTATGCAAAATCTTCATCATCTATATATAGATCCTTGAAATAATCTATTCCCATGATCTTCAATTGAATTTCCTGAGTTGTGAGAGCTCTTCTAGACAAAAAATCTACCACTTTATTGAGGACACCATTCTTGTGTTTGATATTGAAGGTGTAGGCTTGTAGGCACTCAACCCACTTCATGTGCTTGTGACTCAACTTCTCTTGTGAATTCAGGAAACTAAGTGCTTGATTTTCTAAATACATAATGAATTCCTTGGGAAGCAAGTAGTGCATCCACTTCCTTAGAGCTTGGACCAATGCATACATTTCTAAGTTATAAGAAGAGTACTTCTTCTTGGCTTCACTTAACTTCTCTAAATGGAAAGCCACTGGTCTTCCTTCTTGGCTTAGAACAACCCCAATTGCCACATTACTAGCATCACACTCAATGGTGAAGAGCTTCTCAAATGTTGGAAACACTAAAATAGGTTGGGTAGCTATCTTCTCCTTCAACAACTCAAAGATTTTGTTAGCATGCTCATTGCAAAAAAACTTGGTTTTCATTCCTCCCTTAATAGTATCTCACATAGGAGCACAAATTGCACTAAACTTCCTTATGAATTTCCCATAATATTGTGTGATGGGGAGGCTAGTATAGACTAGCTTAGTCTATGCCAATGATCCTCTCTAGGATCCAAGTGTTCTCCTAACACCCCTGATGGTCTATAGGATTCCTTATTCCTCTAAGGATCCCCTGACCTACCTAACCCACCCACCAAGTTAAACTATTTCATCTTCCAACATTACAAGCTTTGATCTTTAGCTACTATCCCTTACATAGGCTTATAAGGGTCTACTATGTTTCAACTTCTTTCCCAACCTCCAACAGTGAATTTTATGAGTTTCAAGGTGTTTTTTGGACATTTGACACAACTTCAAAGCATTAACAAGGTTGGGTCATCCATCGCTCTAACACTTCCTTCACAAAACAGGACTACAAGGAAGAGGCCTAATTAGCCCTCCCTCCGGGTTTATAGGCTTTTAGACAAATTTTTCTCATAAAAATAGGAATAGGGTTCTTAAGTAACCCTCATTAATTTTCCCAATCCTCAAGGATTCTTGGGGTCTTGGGTCTCCATCAGGCCGTACAAAGCCTGTGCCAACATTGAGGGTTTTATGGGTTTGTAGGATTTCACAGAGTCACTGATCTGTCTGCTTCCCTCAAGAACTTTCCTGAATTCCTCAGGGTCTCTCCTTCACACCACATTTCCTTCTCCCATGTCCCTTGACTCCCTCCAAAGGGTGTGCCTTGAAACTCTTCCCACTATATGCTAGAGCTCTTGCACTACTGCTTGCTTCTAGCTGGGCTATGCCTTAGTTCGCCTAGGGCTTCCTTAAAAAAATGCTTGATTCCACTTGATGGGCCCATGCTTACATATAAATATAGGTTAGGGTCTATTTTATTAGAATCCAAAGTCCCATGGTAATTCCATGGTGGAAACAAGAACTATAGTCCCATTTATATAAAGCTCTCCAAAGTGGCAGAGCACTGTCAAAATAGAGAAATGAACAAAATATAAACTAAAACTTGAAAAAAATACTCCTAATTCACACAAAATGAAAGAACAGATACTATGAACAATGTTCCATGCCAATCTTTCACACACTTCCTTCTATTTTCTTAAACATACACAATAACAGTCATTGTCACATAGTTTAGTGGTTCAGACTGGTTATCCTATAGAATCACCATACAAAAATAGTGCCAACCCCTATATTAGGGTTTTCCATGAATTTAATAGTCATTTCCTTAGGGTGAGTGTTTAGTTAGGGCTTTCAAGCCGCTTATCATGGTTAGTCAATACAAAGAGAAAAGTTTCTTAGCAACTTTTGAGCAACTTTTTGTTGCTTGAGCAGCTTTTTCTCTCACATTGGAAATGACCATTTTTAGGTCCTCCTTAAGCACACATGTGCTCATATTTCAACCAAACACCTATCCTTAATCTTCTAACTCATAGTAAATCAATGAACTCAAGATGACAACTTTCACTGAGTCATTGTGCCACTTACAAGGAATAACCAACTGAACTTCTAGGACCTAGCATAGGCCTAGACCAACACACTGAGCCAAGCTCTTATTTTTATTTACATGCTTCATTAAAGAAGTTCTTCACAACAAAATTTGGTTGGTGGGAGCCCTTAGAAGGGTCCTCCTAAACCATACTCCTCCTCAGCACAAACTAAGGCACTTTGGGGTCAAGAAGAGCCAAATCAATACCAAACTTCTTGAACTATCCTTCCTCAATCTAGGTGGCTTCAGATTTAGACTAATCCTTCCATTTGATTAGGTTCTCCATGTAAACTTGATTCCTTGTAGTCTTCTTCACTCTGGATTACAAAACCTTCTCTACTTGGGTTGGCTTCTTCTTGGGCAATGCATTGGTGTCTATGTCTTGCAATACCTTTGGTGGAGCTGTACCTTGTTGATTGATAGCTCCCTTGAATCTAATCAGGTCTACAACATTAAACACTAGTGAGATGGCTAAGTTTGATGGCAAGTCCACTTTGTAGGCATTCTCCCCATATTTGGCTAGAATCTTGCATGGGCCTACTCTCCTCATCTGTAGCTTGGTGAGCATGCCTTTTTGCATCCTTTCTTTGTTAAGATGGACCATGACATAGTCCCCAATCTAAAACTATACTTCTTTCCTCTTTTCATCCACTTTAGCTTTGAGTTTATGAGTGGATTCCAAAATAGACTTCTTCACCTACTCTTGCACCTCCTTGATGGTTTGAGTGAAATCTTCAGCTTGTCCACTCTTCAACTCCATGGAACCTAAATCTCTTAACTCACACACTCTTCTAGGGTGTCTTCCATAGACTATCTCAAAAGGATTTCTTCCTGTGGTCCTGTTTACACTATCATTGTAAGCATATTTAGCCTGAGATATAACAAGATCCCAAGTCTGACCATACTCCTTTGTCAAACACCTTAGCAAGTTGCCAAGCACCCTATTGATGACCTCGGTTTGACCATCAGTTTGAGGATGGTATGTTGAACTAAAAGAGAGATTAGTTCCCAGCCTTTTCCATAAGGTTTGCCAAAAATGGCCCATGAACTTGCTATCCCTATCTAACACAATGCTCAAAGGAAGTCCATGGATCCTAACTATCTCCTTAAAGAAGAGATGTGCTACATAACTTTCATCATGAGTGGTTCTATAGGGAATGAAATGACTCATCTTAGAGAACCTATCAACAACAACATAGATGTTATCCATACCTGATTTGGTTTTAGGGAGTCCAACCACAAACTCCATACTTACACACTCCCAAGGCCTATTTGGAATTGGTAGAGGTTGATAGATTCCTATATTGCTTGAACCTCCTTTAGCTCTTTGACATATTCCACATTGCTCCACATACCTCCTGACATCCCTTGCTAGCTTAGGCCAAAATTAGTATCTTTGAACTAACTCCAATGTCTTGTTTATGCCAAAATGTCCACTTAGGCTGCCATTATGCTTCTCTTGGATCAAATTTTCCATCATGGATCATCTTGGTACACAAAGCTGATTACCTTTAAATAACAATCCATTTTGAAGGGTGTAATATACAAACTCACCATGGAAATGGTTCTCAAACCCTAGGCACACCTTGTAGGCTTGTGAGAAGTCTTCATCCTCCTCATATAAGTCTTTAAAACCTTCTATTCCAATGCTTTGTAGCTGTACCTCTTGGACAATCAATAACTTCCTACTCAAAGCATCTACTACCTTGTTGAGCTGCCCTTTCTTGTGGTTGATTGTGAAAGTAAAGGATTGGAGATACTCCATCAACTTCAAGTGCCTATTACTAAGCTTCTCCTGAGTGTTTATGTAGCTTAAAGCCTGATTATTAGTAAACACCACAAATTATTTTGGCAAAAGGTAATGCCTCCACTTCTTGAGAGATTGTACGAATGCAAACAACTCCAAGTCATAAGCTAAATACTTCTTCTTTACCTCATTGAGTTTTTCACTAAAGAATGCCATAGGCCTTCCTTTTTGACTCAATACACCCCCTACTACTATGCTACTTGCATCACATTCAATGGTGAACAATTTGTGAAAAGTAGGTAAGAGTGAGATAGGTTTTGTGGCTACCTCCTATTTCAATGTTTGAAATGCTTTCTCAGCTGCCTCAGTCCACTTGAACTTTGTTTTTAGTCCTCCTTTGATGGTTTCAAGCACTGGTGCACATATCCCACTAAAGTGCCTCACAAAATTCCTATAAATTTGTGCCAAGCCATGAAAACTTCTAACTTTAGTCCATGTTTTAGGGGCAGACCAATTCAAGATTTCCTCCACCTTACTTGGTTCCATTTTTAGAGTACCTTTGGACACCACAAAACCTAAGTAAACCAGCTCTTGCTGCATGAACTCACACTTTTCTAGATTGATGGCTAATTTCTCTTCATGTAGCTTCTTCATAACCAACCTTAAGTGCTCAAGATGTTCTACTTTTGTTTTTCTATAGATGATTATATCATCTAGATACACTACTAAAAATCTTCCTATGATGTCCTTCAAGATCTCATTCATTAACCTCATGAAGGTGCTTGGGGCATTGGTAAGCCAAAATGGCATTACAAGCCATTCATACAAACCATCTATGGTCTTAAAAGTGGTCTTCCACTCATCACCCTCCTTGATTCTAATTTGGTGATAACCACTCTTTAAATCCAGCTTGGTGAAGTACATAGCACTTGCTAAACAATCCATCAAATCTTCTATTCTTGGAATTGGGAACCTATACCTGATAGTGATCCTATTGATAGCCCTTGAATCTATGCAAAGTCTCCATTTTCCTCCTTTCTTTGATGCTAAGAACACCAGGATCCAATAACTCTTGCAGTTGTCTTGCCACTTCCTTACTTTGGTCTGAGGTAAGCTTGTAGGCTTCTTTGTTAGCCAGAGATGCACCCGGTACAAAGTCAATTTGATAATTTATAGCTCTTCTTGGAGGTAAGGTGGCAGGGGTTCCATCACTCACTATATCTCTAAACTTTTTTATCATTTTCTGCACTTCCAATGGTGTTTCTACTTGCAAATTCTTGTCTTCCTCATTTGGCTTCACCATGATAGCACATCCTATGGTCTCCTCATCATGCAATGCTTGTAGGAACTTTTTACCATTGCTAAGAAACACACTAGGTGTTCTAGAAGTACTTTCTTCATTCTCAGTTATGGACTGAATTTTGAATGTTCTTCCATCTTTCTTGAAAGAAATGGAGTTCTCTTCTCCATCATAGATCACCTTCCTATCAAATTTCCATGGTATTCCCAATAGAAGATGGCATGCATCCATGGGAAAGACATCACAAAGCACTTTGTCTTTATAGCCTCCAATGGAAAACTCTACCCATGTCTACTCATTAACTAGCACACTTTGCTCCTGGTTCAACCAAGTCACCTTGTATGGATTTGCATGGGGAACCATTGTGAGTTTAAGCTTCTTTAATGCTTCCTCTATTATAATGTTATTAGTAGAACCTGAATCTACTATAACCTTGCATAATTTTCCTTGTGTCTTGCACCTGACTCTAAAAAGAGCCCTCCTTTGCTTGGGTTCACCTTGATTAGGCTGCCTTATAAGTACCCTCCTAAACATCAAGTTCTCACCCATTTCTGATTCTAACTTGCTGACTTCATTAGTGCATGAGCTGTTGATGTCTTCTTGGGTATAGGCTACCCTCTTCTCATTATTTGAGGCTGATGGTTTATTAGGACACCTATAGTTAGGGTGTCCAAGCTATCCACACTGATAGCACTTCATGGTGGCAAAGTAGGAGCTGCTTCTTCCTGCTCCTCTTCCTCTATTTCCTTGGGAACCTATTCCTCTATGATAAGATCCTCTTGTACTGATTTCTAAACTTTGTTCCAAGAGTTTTCTCTCTCCTTGGCTTATTGAGAAACCACCTCTACTAAAACCTCCACTTTGACCTGCTCTAGAGTCTCTACCTCTTCCCCTGTTCTTGGAGTTAGGTTCTTGCACATGGAGTAATACTCTTCTTGATCAGCCCTTGATCCAATAACTCTTGCACTTGTCTTGCCACTTCCTTATTCTAGTCTAAGGTAAGCTTGTAGATTGCTTTGTTAGGTAGAGATGCACCTAGTACAAAGTCAATTTGATGACTTATAGCTCTTCTTTGAGGTAAGCTGGAAGGGGTTCCATCACTCACTATATCTCTAAATTTTTTTAGCATTTTCTGCACTTCCAATGGTGTTTCTACTTGCAACTTCTTGTCTTCCTCATTTGGCTTCACCATGATAGCACATCCTATAGTCTCCTCATCATGAAATGCTTGTAGGAACTTTTTACCACTGCTAAGCAACACACTAGGTGTTCTAGAATTACTTTCTTCATTCTCAGTTATGGACTGAATTTTGAATGTTCTTCCATCTTTCTTGAAAGAAATAGAGTTCTCTTCTCCATCATAGATCACCTTCCTATCAAATTTCCATGGTCTTCCCAATAGAATATGGCATGCATCCATGGGCAACACATCACAAAGCACTTTGTCTTTATAGCCTCCAATAGAAAACTCTACCCATGTCTACTCATTAACTAGCATACTTTGCTCCTAGTTCAACCAAGTCACCTTGTATGGATTTGCATGGGGAACCATTGTGAGTTTAAGCTTCTTTGCTTCTTCCTCTACTATAATGTTATCAGTAGACCCTGAATCTACTATAACCTTGCATACTTTTTCTTATATCTTGCACCTGACTCTAAAAAGAGCCCTCCTTTGCTTGGGTTCACCTTGATTAGGCTGCCTTATAAGTACCCTCCTGAACATCAAGTTCTCACCCATTTCTGATTCTAACTTGCTGAATTCATTAGTGCATGAGCTTTTTTTGTATTCTTGGGTATAGGCTACCCTCTTCTCATTATTTGAGGCTGATGGTTTATCAGGACACCTATAGGCAGGGTGTCCAAGCTGTCCACACTAATAGAACTTCATGGTGGCAAAGTAGGAGCTGCTTCTTCTTGCTCCTCTTCCTCTATTTCCTTGGGAACCTATTCCTCTATGATAAGATCCTCTTGTACTAATTTCTGAGCTTTGTTCCAAGATTTTTCTCTCTTCTTGGCTTATTGAGAAACCACCTCTACTAAAACCTCCTCTTTGACCCCCTCTAGAGTCTCTACCTCTTCCCCTATTCTTGGAGTTAGGTTCTTGCTTTCTTCTTTGTTTCTCTTCAAGATTTTGTGCCATATGCTGACATCCAAGTACTATGGTGGGAGTAAACAAACTCATCTCTTCTGCTATGCTCCATTTCAAACCACTGAGATACCTTGCCACTTTAATGCTTTCTTCTTCTTTGATCTTGGATCTCAAGCTCAACTTGTGGAACTCTTCAGTGTAGGTGGCTACATCCATCTCCTTTTGTCTAAGATTCAATCTCCTCCTATGCTACTGGATTTCATAATCTACAGGTAGGTATGCTTCCTTCTCTTTATTCACCATTGCTTTCTAATTAGAGATTGGGTTCTTTCCCTCTTTCTCTCTTTCACGTTGCAAGTAGTTCCACCAGGTTAAAGCTTTTCCTCTCAATCTAGACTTGGCCACTTTGACCTTCTATGCCTATGAGATCTGTTCACATTCAAAGTGATTCTCCATGCCTTCAATCCATTACATCACAAGCTCTGTATCCATCCTACCAGTCAGTAATGGGACACCTTCAAGTGCCTTGCCTATGATAGCCTTTAGGGCTTTAAGAAATTTCTCATCTTGAGTTGGAGGATCAAGTGTAGGTACATCATCACCAATGGTTTTCTTTTTCCCTTTGGCATCCTACTCCTCCATCCTATCTTTCATCTTATCTACTTTTGCTTGGACATCATCCAAGAGTTGCTCCATTTGCATCAATCTTTCCTGCAGGAGTCTATTAGCTTCCTTCTGATCTTCCACTTTCTTAGAAAGCTCTACATTAGTCACCATTTTCTTCTTGTGTGATTATCCAATTGATTCTTCTAATGGTTGAAACATCCACTATTCACTTCCCAAGCCTTAAGAGGCTCTGATACCAATCTGATGGGGAGGCTAGGATAGACTAGCTTAGTCTATGCCTCTGATCCTCTCTAGGATCCAAGTGTTCTCCTAACACCCCTGATGGTCTATAGGATTCCTTATTCCTCCAAGGATCCCCTAACCTACCTAACCCACCCACCAAGTTAAACTATTTCATCTTCCAACATTACAAGCTTTGATCTTTAGCTACTATCCCTTACATAGGCTTATAAGGGTCTACTGTGTTTCAACTTCTTTCCCAAGCTCCAACAATGAATTTTATGATTTTCAAGGTGTTTTTTGGACATTTGACACAACTTAAAAGAATTAACAAGGTTGGGTCATCCATCACTCTGACACTTCCTTCCCAAAATAGGGCTACAAGGAAGAGGCCTAATTAGCCCTCCCTCTGGGTTTATAGGCTTTTAGACAACTTTTTCTCACAGAACTAGGACTAGGGTTCTTAAGTAAAAATCATTCATTTTCCCAATGCTCAAGGATTCTTGGTGTCTTAGGTCTCCATTAGACCATACAATCCCTGTGCCAACATTGAGGGTTTGTAGGGTTTCATAGAGTCACTTATCTGTCTACTTCCTTCAAGACCTTTCCTAAATTCCTCAGGGTCTCTCCTTCACACAACATTTCCTTCTCCCATGTACCTTGACTCCCTCTAAATGGATTTCCTTAAAACTCTTCACACTATCTACTAGAGCTCCTGCACTGCTGCTTGCTTCTAGTCGGGCTATGCCTTAGCTCACCTAGGGCTTCCTCAAACAAATGCTTTATTCCACTTGCTGGGCCCCTACTTCCATAGAAATAAAATTTAGGGTCTATGTTCTTAGAATCCAAATTCCCATGGTAATCCTATAGAGGAAACAAGAACTACAGTCCCATTTATATAAAGCTATCCAAACTGGCAGAGCACTGTCAAAATAGAGAAATGAAAAAAATATAAACTAAAACTTGAAAAAACTACTCCTAATTCACACAAAATGAAATAATAGATACTATGAACAATGTTCCATGCCAAGATTTCACACACTTCCTTCTATTTTCTTAAAACATAACACAATAACAGTCACTGTCACACAGTTTAGTGGTTTAGACCGGTTATCCTGTATAATCACCATACAAAAATAGTGCCAACCCATGTATTAGGGTTTTCCATGACTTTAATAGTCATTTCCTCAGGGTGAGTGTTTAGTTAGGGCTTTTGAGGCTCTTAGCATGGTTAGTCAATACAAATAGAAAAGTTGCTAGCAACTTTTGAGCAACTTTTTGTTGCTTGAGAAGCTTTTGCTCTCACATTGAAAATGACCATTTTTAGGTCCTCCTTAAGCACACATGTGCTCATATTTCAACCAAACACCTATCCTTAAACTTCTAACTCATAGTAAATCAATGAACTCAGGATGACAACTTTCACTGAGTCATTGTGCCACTTACAAGGAATAACCAACTGAACTTCTAGGACCTAGCCTAGGCCTAGACCAACACACTAAGCCAAGTTCTTATTTTTATTTACATGCTTCATTAAAGAAGTGGTTGAAAAAAAAATTTGGTTGGTGGGAGCCCTTAGAAGGGTGCTCCTACACTATTGTGCAAGGCCATGAAAACTTCTTACCTCTTTTTTTGTCCTTGGAGTAGGACAATTCATGATAGCCTCCACTTTTCTTTTGTCCATTTTTAGATTTCCATGTGATAGGACAAACCCAAGGTATACTAGCTTTTTTTTATTGAATTCACACTTCTCCAAGTTGATCATCAACTTCTCATCATGTAACTTCTTGAAAAATACTCCAAAATGTTCTAAGTGCTCACTCCTTGTCTTGCTATAGATTAGTATATCATCTAGATATACAACAATAAACTTTCCTATGTAGTCTTTGACAACTTCATTCATGAGCCTCATGAATGCGGAGGGGCCATTGGATTATCCAAATGGCATGACAAGCTATTCATACAACCCTTCATTGGTCTTGAAGGATGCTTTCCACTCATCTCCTTCATGTATTCTTATTTGGTGATAGCCACTCTTCAAGTCTATCTTGCTATAGTATTTAGCTTCACCTAGACAATCCATTAAGTCTTCAATCCTAGGGATAGGGAACCTATACCTTATAGTTAGCCTATAGATATCCCTTGAATTAGTATAGAGCCTCCAACTTCCTCCTTTCTTAGGTGCA
Source organism: Chamaecyparis obtusa (assembly GCA_027943335.1). Lineage (NCBI taxonomy): Eukaryota > Viridiplantae > Streptophyta > Pinopsida > Cupressales > Cupressaceae > Chamaecyparis > Chamaecyparis obtusa. The sequence goes on along the minus strand of BSBK01010162.1, from coordinate 21,387 downwards.
AGTATAGTGGGTATGACACATGGACTAATGCTCTTTCCAATGAAACCTTGGTTTAGGAGTTCTTGTATTTGTCTTTCTATTTCCTCATTTTGTTGAGGCGTCATCTTGTAGGCTAATTGTTTAGGTAGGGTAGCTCCTAGAATAAGGTCTATCCTATGAATTATGGCTCTCTTAGGGGGTAAGGCTGATAGTTTTCCATCACTTACTATACCTTGGTAGGTCTACAACATACTTTGAGTTTCCTTTGGTAACTTTGTCTTGTTAGTCACCTTGCCTTCATCTCCCTTTTTTGGTCTTAACACTAATGCATAGCCAATACCTTCACCTTCTTTCATAGCCTCGAATAACTCTTTTTCACCCACCATGAGCACATTTGGACCTGTTGTCTTTACCTCATCATCTTCCAATAATGACTGTATTTTGAAGGTCACATTGTCCTTCTTGAAAGAATATGAATTCTTTCCTCCATCATGTATGGCTTGGTGGTCAAATTTCCATGGTCTACCTAAGAGAAAATGACATGCATCCATAGGAAACACATTACATAACACTTTATCTTTGTACCTACCAATGAAAAACTCCTCCCATGCTTGTTCATTCGCTAACACATGTTGGCCTTTATTGAGCCAAGTGACCTTGTAAGGACTGGTGTGGGGTATCCTTGTGAAATTTAGCTTGCTAACTGCTTCCTCTGACACAATATTGTCAGTAGAGCCTAAATCAATAATGACCCTACATACTTTCCCCATCATCTTACACTTTATCCTAAACAAAGACCTCCTTTGGCTTGGATCTTCCTTGATCGGCTCTTTGATCAAGGTTCTCCTTTTCATGAAGTTCTTTCCCTCCTTTGAATTCAATGGTACTTCAACATTCTTCTCTACTGCATTAGACTCATCTTGAACTAGGTTATCTCTCTTGCCACCTCCTTGTGATGAACTACCTTTCTTTGGGAATCTATATGTAGGGTGCCCCATTTGATTGCAATGGTAGCACTTCATATTGGCAAAGTAGTTGCCTCTTCCTCCTTGTCCACCATTCCTTCCTCTAGAGCTAGAGTTAGAACTTCTTCCTCTACCACCTCTACTTGAGCTTCCTTCTTTCTGCTCACTAAATTTCATATCTCCTTGAGTCCTTGATTCAGAACTTCTTCCACCATAGCCACCTCTTTTTCCTCTACTATCCTTGCCTTTACCTTTACCTTTAGAAGTTTCTTGTTTCCTTTTACTTTTCTCTTCTATCTTCAAGGCCATTTGATAGCATTGGTGAATGGATTTGAAGCTCACTAGACCCATCTCTTCTTGAATAGACCATTTCAGGCCATCCAAGTACCTTGCAAGCTTGATGCTTTCCTCTTGAACTACCTTAGATCTCAAACATAGTTTTTGAAACTCCTCGATGTATGCTTGGACATCTAGATCATTTTGTCTAAGATTGTGTCTCCTCCTATGAAGCTAAACTTCATAATCATCAAGAAGGTAGGTCTACTTCACTTTGGATACCATTCCCTTCCATGTCACTATAAGACCTTTTCCATCCTTTTCTCTCTCGGTGTGCACAAACTTCCACCAAGTAAGAGCTGAACCTCTTAGTCTAGACTTGGCCACCATAACTTTTTGTGCCCTTGAGATACCATCACATTCAAAATGGTTCTCAATGCTATCAATACAATCCACAACTGAATCTGGATCCATTTTTCCACTAAATAGTGGCACACCTTCCAAAGCTTTGTCACTTTGTGCTTGCAATGCTTTTAAGAGTGACTCTTCAGGAAGAACAGGGTCAGGTGTTGGTGCTTCCTGATGTAGCCCAAACCCTTCAAATAATAACTCAGAAAAAACATAGAACACCAAAGTTTCAAAATGCCATATTCTTCATTCAACTTCTCCAACTCTAATCTACCTCTACAATGAAAGAAAACAACTACTTATTACAATTCCAAAAAAATTATCATATTTGGTAGATTTTCAGAAAAATTAGATTTTTCTATTTTTGGTAATTTTCAAAACCCATCCTACGAATCTTGATTTTTACCAAAATATGCCCCCAAATAAGGCAAGATGAATTTCCAACTAATCTATGAAATCAAGAATATGATTTCAATTTTTTTACAAAAACAACTTTCTAAAAAATTGAAAAAAAAACTAAAAGTCAAATTCAGAGGCCAAGATGATATTTTAGGCTCTCAAAAAAATGTCAAAATGGCCACCTATTGAGCTGAGCTCCATCATTAGTCTAAATAACTCCTCCTCACACAACTACCTGTAAAATTTTAGCAAAAACCCACATTCGAGTCAAAAGTTATGACCCTTCAAAGTAAATCTTAACCAAAACACACATCCGAGTCAACAACTTTGATCCTAGGATGCTCCTGCATCATTCTACCCTTCTTGAAAAGAATGTAGCTCTTCAAAGTTCTGGTTCTCAGACTGCTTCCATTTAGGCTCATCTAGCTTCTTCAAATCCCATTATGTAATCTAGGTGCTATCTGTAAGTGTCAACCCTTCCCACTACACAAGATATCTATTATAGTCAACCTGGTGAGTCTGAAATGTCTTCTTGTCTAGAACTTGTGCAACCTTTTCCTTTTTCTTGATGGGGATAGTGCGCATCTAGTCTACCTCATCCTCATTTTCAACAGAGGCATCATCACCATGGAAAGTATATAAATAAAAAATATCAAACACAGGAGAAATATCAAGACCACTGGGGAGCTCAACCTCATAAGCATTATCATTAATCTTCTTCAGAATCTTGTAGGGACCAATTTTCTTATATTTCAATTTCTGATAAGTCCTAGTAGGAACCTTCTCCTTCCTTAGATAAACAATCACTAGATCACCTCCACTAAAAACCTTATACCTTCTAGTAGCATCTGTGGAAGCCTTATACCGCTCGTTGATGTCATGTAACTTCTGTCTCACCTCTTCCTGCAACTGGTAGAGTTTCTCTACAAAGGCTTCTCCATCATCAAAGACTCTATCAGCCAAGGGAAGTTGCACCAAATCAAGAACACCCTGAGGATTTCTACCATAGACAACTTGAAATGGTGACTTACTAGTTGACATGTTCACTAAGCTGTTATAAGAAAATTATACCTGGGGCAATGCCAAATCCCATTGTTTAGGATTCTCTCCAATAATACATCACAAAGAATTACCCAAACTGTGATTGACAACTTTTGTTTTCCCATTAGTTTGTGGGTGATAAACATTACTGAACTATAACTTTGTCCCCATCTTCCTCCATAAGGTCCTCTAGAAATGACTCAAGAACTTAGTATCCCGATCAGAGGTGATCATTTTTGGAACCCCATGTAATCTGACTATTTCAAAAAAGAATAACTCAGCCACCCTAGTGGTATCACTAGTTTTCTTACAAGAAATGAAATGAGCCATTTTTGAGAATCTATCCAGAACTACAAAGATAGAGTCATTAACTCACTGTGTATGTGGAAGTCCCAATACAAAATCCATACTCAAGTTTGTCCAGGGTCATACTGGTACTAGTAATGGCATGTACAATCTGGTATTCTGGGAGTGCCCTTTGGCTAGTTGACAAATTTGACACCTTTCCACAAACCTAGTCATATCTCACTTCATCTATGGCCAGTAGTACTTATCTTCTACCGATGCTATTGTTTTATCCTTCCCAAAATTCCCATCCATACCACTACTATGAAATTCTCTAATAATATTTTTCCACATTAAGCCTACAGGAACACACAACTATTTTCCCTTGAATAAATAACCATCTTGCATAAGATACTCACCTTGAATAGTTTCAGCATGCCTAGGTACAAGATTCTTCAACTGATCAAAAACCTCCCAAAAGTCACTATCAGATTCATACAAGTCTTTGATTACATCAAATCTAATTACTTCTATTTCCATGATGGTTAAAAGCACAACTTGCTTGCTCAAGGCATCTACAACTTGATTCTGTTTCCCAAATTTTTGCTTAAGAGCAAAAGTAAACCCTTGTAGGAAAGAGACCCACTTTGCATGTCTTGTATTCAATTTATTTTGTGTGTTCAAGTATTTTATAGCAATATGGTCTGTAAAAAACACAAATTCTTTGGGTACTAGATAATGCTTCCAATGTCTCAAAGCTTGCACAATGGCATGGAACTCTATATCATATGTAGAATATTTCTTTCACACATCATTCAATTTTTCACTAAAAAAGGCAATGGGCCTACCTTATTGACTGAGTAAAACACCAATGCCCACATGTGAGGCATCACAGTCCACTTCAAACACTTTATCAGAATTTGGTAGGGCCAATATAGGAGCTTCAGTGACCTTCTTTAGATACTAGAAACTCTCTTCAGCCTCTTTGGTCCATGAAAACTTGTGACCCTTAGTGCAGTCTGTCATAGGTGCTACAATGCTGCTAAAATTATGAATGAACTTTCTATAGAAGTTAGCCAAACCAAGAAAAATTCTCACCTCAGTGATACTACATGGACTACGCAATAGAAGAATGGCTTGAACTTTCTCTTGATCCATCTTGACACCATCTGCAGAAATGACAGATCCCAAAAAAAACAAGCTTGCATGCATGAACCTACACTTCTTCAAATTAGAATAGAGTTTCTCTCTTCTTAATACCCCCAATATGATCATCAAGAGTTGCAGATTTTATTCCCTTCCCTTACTAAAAATCATTATATCATCAAAATAAACTACTACAAGCTTTCCAATGTAGTGATGCAACACAATATTCATGAGTCTCCTAAAAGTACTAGGTGCATTGGATAAGCCAAAAGGCATAACCTTCCATTCATACAAACCATCTCTAGTTTTGAAAGTGATCTTCCATTCATCCCCTTCTCGAATGTAGATCTAGTTGTACCCACTTCGTAGGTCAATCTTAGTGAAATGTGTTCCTCCAGCAAGAACATCCATCATATCATTTAAATGAGGGATATGAAAATGATACCTGATGGTTATCATATTGATTTCTTGACTATCTATGCACATCCTCCATGTTCCATCTTTATTTGGGGTTAATAATGCCAAGACAACATAGGGGCTCATGCTTTCTTGAACTAAACCTTTATGTATGAGCTTAGTTACTTGTTTGTTTAGTTATGCATGTTGTGTCAAACTCATTCTGTAAGCTACTTGATTGGGACAACTTGCTCCTAGAATAAGATCAATATGATGTTGGATATCTCATTTTGGGGGGAGCCCATCTACTAGTTCCTCTGGAATGAAATCTGAATATTCTTCCAACACTGCAACTACTTTTGGTGGTATCATCAAGTCTTCTTCCTTCCCCTTTTGCACTACCAAGGCATAACAACACCCTGTTACTTTCATCTCCCCGACAAGTTCCTTTTCAAATAGCATACTTTCAGCTTTTCCATCATCCCTGAGAGGTAGAAAGACTACCTTGGATCCATCCTTCCAGAAGATGTAAGTATTTCTTTCTCCATCATGAATAACCTTTCTATCATACTGCCAGGGCTGACCTATGAGGACATGGTATGCATCCATTGGAATCACATCACACCATAACTCATCTTTGTAGACCTTTCCTATGTAAAATTTGACAAGGCACCTCTTATCTACCATAACTTCATTACCTTTTTTGAACCATGCAATCCAATAGGGATGAGGGTGCTTTTCACAATGGAGATTTAGTTTCTCCACCATTTCTTTAGAAACCATGTTCTCACAACTACCTCCATCAAAAATTACTTGACAAACCTTTCCTCTTGAGGTACACCTTTTTTAGAATATGTTGGTTCAAATCCATGAATAATCAATGCCTTTCTCCTCTACCTCCTCCTTTGCAAGAATAATCTGTCCTTCTCATCATGAGACTTTCTCTGATATCTTGGGACACTACTTGTTCAGATTCTTCATTGTCAACCTAGGCTAGGTTTACTCTGCATGGCCCTCCTTGATTTCCATTTTGCATATTAAAATTTGAACACTCAAAGGCCCTATGTCCTTCTTCTCCACATATAAAACAAGTGAATGACCTTCTTTGGCCTTCCCATCCTCTTCCATTACCATAGCCTCTACCATGTTGAAATCCTCTTCCTCTTTGTTGATTTGATGGAGTCTGACGTGATTCTTCTTGTTTCTCACCTCCTTGATTAGAACTTAAGCCTCCTCGATATGGGGTTGATGTACCCCTTCATCCTCCTCTATTTATTTGATTGTAATGCCTTTTTTTTTTTCAACCTTGAGAGCCAACTGATAGGCATCCTCCATGTAGTTGATCTGATCCATGCTTAGCTCATCCTGAATAGTGTATTTTAAATAATTCACATACCTTGCAGACATCTATTCATTACTTTCTTGATGTTCTATATGGATGGAAAACTTATAAAACTCATCTGTATAATCTTGCACATAAGACAAATTTTGTTTCAAATTCTAAAACCTTCGGAAGAGTGTTTGAACATAATCCACAAGTAAGAATTTTTGTCTCATCTTTTTCTCCATTTTGCTCAATGTTTTAATTTTATCCTTTCCTTTCTTTGTTTGCTCCTTTTGGAGATGATCCCACTAGATTATCGCATGTCCCTTTAACTTTGTGCATGCAAGCCTCATCTTCTTTTCTTTTGTCATAGACTTCCATTCAAAAAAATTTCCCATCTCATTTAGCTAGTCTATTAGTTCTTCTGGCTTAAGACTACCAGCATAGTCAAAAATGTCAATCTTGATTGCTTCACTTCTCCCTTCTAAAGCCCAGAGAACTCTATCTTCATATCTCATTTCTTCTAGCCTTTCTTCTATATTTTCTTCATTTTGGTCAGTACCTCTTCGATTTCCCTCTTCATCAGATTCATCCCCTCTATGTGTTCCTTGTTTATCTAGTCCCTCATTGAGTCATTCAATTTGCCTCTGCATATCTAGCATCAATCTTTGCATCAGCGTGACACCTCCTCTTCCTCTTCCTCTTCCTCTTCTAGCCATCTTCCTGCTCTGATACCAAATGATGTATCCCAAACCCTTCAAACAATAACTCAAAAAAATACAGAACACCAAAGTTTTAGAATGCCATATTCTTCTTTAAACTTATCCAAATCTATTCTGCCTCTACAATGAAAGAAAATGACAACTTATTACAATTCCAAAAAATTACCATATTTGGCAAATTTTTAGAAAAAAATATATTTTTCCATTTTTGGTAATTTTCAAAACTCATCCTATGAATCCTAATTTTTCCCAAAAGATGCCCGCAAATAAGGCAAGATGAATTTCCAAGTAATCTACGAAATCAAGAATATGATTTCAAATTTATTAAAAAAATAGCATTCTAAAAAATTGAAAAAATACACTAAAAGTTAATTTCGGAGGCCAAGATGATATTTTAGGCTCCCGAAAAAATGTCAAAATGGCCACCTATCGAGCTAAGCTCCATCGGCAATCTAAATAACTCCTCAGACAACTTCCTATAAAATTTCAGCCAAACCCACATCTGAGTCAAAAGTTATGACCCTCTGAAGTAAATCTTAACCAAAACCCACATCTGAATAAACAACTTTGATCTTGGGATGCTCCTACATCACTTCCTCCTCGAACTCTAATTCCTTCTCCCTTGCTTTAGCTTCTTCCTTTTGGTCAATCTTTTCCTTAACCTTATCATCTTTGTCTTGGACTTCACCCAAGAGCTTCTCCATTTGAGGTAGTCTTTCTCTTAGAAACTTATTGTCTTCTTCTTGTTCCTCAACCTTCTTGGCTAACTTAGTGTTAGTCACCATGGTTTTGTCTTGTACTAATCCAATTGGTGTATTTTCTCCCACTGATTCAATAGGCTACAAAATCCACCACAAGCCTAATCAATTCAAGCTTTGATACCAATATCATGTGAGTGTTCCAAGGCTTGCTTTCACTAGATCCAAGAGACCTAGCTTGTCTCTTCTAGGAACCTAGTCTCCTCTAGGTCCTAATTGGCTTAGATGATTAACTACTTCCAATGCTAACTCTTCTCTAAGTGTTATAACTCTTGTGCCTAACCTTGAAAGACTAAAACCCTAGATTTAGTACAATTCTCCTCACTCACTTAGAAAGCTCTAAGTGCCAATTATTCACCAAATTCAATCTTCATTGTAGAAGTCTTCATCCTTGTGAAAACATTCATTACTTGGTCCATTTGTTCTATTTTATAAGGATCTTGAATCATATCCTTACTATCTTCAATAGTTCATCATCTAGAGACCTTAAAAATAGGCCTAATCCTTGTAGCGTTTTGCAGAAGCTTTTTGCCAATTCTTGCAAAACTTTTCCAAAGACCTTACAAAACCAATCAAGGATTTGGATACCCTTTTGGATTTTACAAAGGATTCTACAAGTTTTTCCTTCCTAGGTCATCCGTACAGTTCCTTCCTACAATCTAGGACAACTAGGGCTAATAGGCAATGTTTTTAGGAGTAATTGTAACCTTGTACAAATCTTGCTTAAAACTTGATCTAATGGATTTACATAGGCTCAATCCTCATAGTATGTTAAGATAAGATGATGACCTTCTTGAAAAAGTAATGGAGCCATACTGTACATTCGAACCCTACAAGAAATATTCAAGCATTCATAACCAAGACCACTAACTGGGCTCTATCTGCTCGCCAAGGGCCTGGCATTAAAAATAGCTCTCCAAACTTTGACAACTCCTAATCCTAAAAATATGTACACTAATGACTCCCCTAGAATTTCCATCTATCCTTAGGTTTTTCTGATGGCTAGATTTCATGGGGGATTCATGACAACACTGACTTGTCATAACAGAACCAGTGGAAGCTCTAAAAAAAATAAAATTTAACTGACATAGTAAAACTACTCAAAAAAACTTGATTACTAAATGAAATTGTCTTCAAATATCCTAAAGAACACTATGTAATCACTAACTTAGCACTTTCAATCCATTAGATATAACTATTATCACAAAAGCTTAGGATATTCCTGGTAACAGTGTTGCAGAGCTCTATTATCAAACTCAAACTATTACAATGAATACCACACCTAGAAATTTGAGCCTTCGTAATCATAAAATGACATTTCCTTCATTTTAGGGCCTGTTGGCCTATCTCCCACCTCCTATTCTCAAGGGGATCCAAGGATAACTAAGTTGCATGCAACATTTGCAATAATTGCAAATGTTGTCATGACAACTTCTTTGCAACAATTGGCATCTTTCATTTATGCCATCATCCTACTTCTTGGAACTCATAACCTCCAATATTTCAAATCCAAGACCATTAATTACCCTAAGGCATCTTTAGAACAACATTATGTGTTTAGAATGCATTAAAGACTCTATCTCAACTACTAACGCTAAGGACTTAAAGACTACTAACATTGGCTATTTGTGTGACCTTAGTCCTAGTGACTAACTCACTTAGCCCACATAGAAAATGACCTTCTAAGGTCTTAAAACAAAATAATCTACTCTTCTTGACTTGGCTAGAGTCAAGTATAAGAAAAAAACAACTAAGCATGGAGGTTAGCCTAGGTGTCCTCCTACACCAAAATGTGTTATAAAAACATCTACCGAGGAAGGTTTAAGTGACAAAATGGATGAAGGAGATTAAGTGGAAAAATCTAATCGTTGATATGAAAATGTTTCACCTATCTATATAAGATATATGAGTTTCATTGTTGAAATAATGCCAAAAGAAGGAGACTATAGAGAGTTCACATGAAGAATATATTCATGCATTCTTGATCAAACTAGTTATTGAAGAACTGAGCTGCAGAGGTTTACCGAGCGTCAAAGAATCATTTACCGAGTGAAAGAAAGTTGAGATATTGAAGGAAGTGAATTTATTAGTGATCAGAGGATTATTTATAAGGACTTAGCATAGATCTGAATATCTGCAATTGAGTTTTATTTGAATCAGATCATTATTGTATCAGTTTAACCATTGATTTAGAAAATCTCTTAGCCAAGTGGACTTGACAGTCTTATGTACTACCATATGACATTCTATTGAATGTAAAGTGTTATCTTGTTGACCCCATAGTGAATGCTGGTCAAAATTTAACTGTTAGTTATAAATCCTCTAACCAGGTCACACCTAACAGTGTGTATTGTAACCTTTAACAGGGTTGGCTCTTCACTGAGCTCACTTCAAAAGAGTGAATTATTTTGGGTTACCGATCCCAGGTGGGTATTTCCCTTAACAAGTTTTCCACGTTAGATCATTGTGTTATGTGTTATTTGTTATGATTGTTTTACTATCATACTTTACATGATGCATAGTTGATTTAGTTGGTAACCATAGTTGGATATTTACTAGTAATTGGTAAAGTGAACAAATAGATTGATATTTTATGTTACCGAGCTACATAATTTGGTTGAATTGTTTTGTGAAGGACATCTAAATATATTTGGGACTGTAGCATAACTGATCTAACTGATTCACCCCCCTCTTGGTTATTCTAACACACACACACACACACACACACACACACACACACATTAGAGTCAATGCCATGTAATGTGAAACTCAATTTATTATACTTACCAATTTTGACCAATCCTAAAATATGATCATAATTTGTAAAAATCAAAGGAAAATCATCAAATTTTTCATCTTCATCTCTATCAAATATATTACTAACAATAAGCGGCACCATATTCCAAGCACCTACATATCCACATTCATGATTTTTTCATTCCTCATAGTTTCCAAGAATATAATGCCAAGCATGAGTAGTCCCTGGTGTTCAACATCTAATTGTCACAATTTTTACACATAACTAAATGCAAAGATCGCATCTTTTCTATCCACTTGCAACCATGCATAATTTTTCTATCCACACCTAAACACATGCATATATAATATAAATTTCATTTTATAAATTTAAATCAAGAATGTAAAATTTAAACAAGAATGAATAACTAGAAACACATACATACCTTTTATCTCCCAAAATTATCTGTGGTACTACTTAAGTCATTCATGATGATGTTCCATCCTCATTTGATGCAAAATATATCCTTCACTATTCAACAACATCATGTGCATTTTTTATATGAACTCCCTTATAATTCATTTAATACTTTTGTAGAGCAAGTTTGATGCAAGCTCTAGCACCATCAGGTTCACCTTTTCCATGTCAACTCTCAAAGAAACACCAGACATGTGGTATATTTTCATTATGATGATATCTACATAGTGTATAAAATGGTCTTGATGATTTGAATTGTGCAGTGCATCCATTTTGTTAGCACATGCCAAAAATTTCATGGCTCTAGCTCTCTTCCCCTGGTCTCTGCAATGTTTTTCATGTCTCCGGCTAAACCCCTTGGCAAAATTTTTTTAAAAATATAGCCATTTGGTCCTTAAATTAAAAATTTCCCTGGCCCTACTTTATTTTGACGTTGCCTTTTTGTGGGTCACTTAAAACCTTTAATCTGCATGTGCCTTTTAAAAAAAAAGAAGACTTCTTTACATGTCGCGCGGTTAGGTTTCATGTGTCGGCGGGTCCCCTTTAATCTTTCCTAAGTCTACCACCCGAAAAATTAATATTTTCCTTATGTCTCAGTCATAATATTTCCCTGGGCCCCCTTTCTGACACCAACTCCATCTAACAATTGGCATATCTTCTTATAAGATTTGTCAGAGGTATGCAAAGATATGCTTGTTGTTGATTTTATTGTGTGATGTAGCATTTCAAATAGAGCGGGTCCACCTCCACATGTGCATAGTTGGCAATCTATGAGTGGTCCATGTATTAACAACTCAGCATGTGTCAGTGGGACTTGATTTTCCAATGGGTCAAAGGGTCCTGACATCCGTAATCCATCCAATGATGGGCGTAACTTCACATGGAATCTGTTAGAGGCTTGAGATCTTACACCAGCCGTTGATCTCATTTGTCTCAAACGTATCTTTGGCGGTGGTCCTAGTGTCAGGTGGAGCTGATTATGAGGTTTTTTTATTGGTCCATGTAGTATGAGGTGGAATTTTGTCAGTGGGGCTGAGGATTTCCAATTTTTAGTGGATCCTGACATGTCAGAAAATTGATGAATGGCATATAATCTTGTGGGTTTTGTCAGAGACTTAAGATCTTGTGATGGCCATTGATTTTGTTTCCTATCAGATGGTTGTCAGAGATGGGAGGAGATTCTTGATCTAATGGTGGGCATGTAATCTGATAGAATCTTGGAAGTCTTTGCAAACTTCAGATGGTCGTCGATCTTCCTGATGCGGGCCTGGTCCAAGTTTCTCAGTCTTTTGGCAGTTGAGTTAAGATTTAAAAGCCCGCGAAGCATGAAGATTGGACAGTCGCGACTTAAAGTTGATGGAGATTTAAATTCTAACCGCAGATTTGTTGCAAGCACCATAAAGTAGCCATTTATTTTCAAATTTGAATTTGGAGAGGGTTTCCAGCAACAGGAAGTACCAAAATTTATGGTTTTAACAGCTGATTTCAATTGGTTTGGTGGCACTTACTATTATAGTGTGGTCCAGGGTGTTGAGTGATCATCTATAGGGTTTGTACTATGCGGTTTTGTGCTCAAGGAATGTTGTAGGGTTGACATTTAGGCATTGTTCATAATTCTCAATACCTTCACAGAGAATTTTTCATGATTGAGGATCATTCCAAGATTTTCTTTATCCTAGTTGCTTGGGTTTTCACCCCTATAATAACTTTATGACCATTTCTAGTTGGTTGGGTGGTTGAAACCCTAACCCTAGTCACCTGAAGCTTGATGCATCCTATTTAGGATCCCAAGGTGGCTAGTGGTTTAAATAATAGGTTGCTTGATTTTGTAGCGGTTCCATTCTCTCTGCAAGTTCTAGAGGAATTGGTTCCAAGTGAACGGTCCTTTTCCTATAGATATTTCCTTTTCTCTGCATATAGAGTTCCCTCTTTCCTCTCTAGTTTTATGAGAATACAGTGCATATTGTAATAGGTTTGTCTTATGTATGAGGATTTAATATATTCTTATTGTTACCAAGCTATCTCCATTTTAATTCTAAATTCATTAATCATACATCAAGGGTGTTTGATTTTTGTGTTTGCATTGCCTATGTGTTTGCAAGTGGAGTTGTCTTCGTAGGGATAACTAGTTTAGAGTTAGTGTTCATGTATGTATGAGATGAGGTATCAAAGATATGTCATGCTTGTCTTCCAATGGATGTTGGTCAATGTATTATCTACTTATAGGTCTCTTCTAAGGGAGGGCTAAAATCCTTTAAATGGGTAGTAACATACTTGGGTACACAGGTGGGTTGTTAAGTGAGGTTTGGTCATGGTGTGTGATTGATGTTAGGCATCAACACATTGAGTATATTGCTTCCTTATTTCACAGCTTTCTCTTGCAATAGGGTGTTTGACTCTATGGCCCATTGGATAAGGCACTGGTCTATGAGAGACTTAGGGTATCTCAGGGGATCTTTTAAACCCATCTTTAAATCATTTCCTTTAAGTTCCACCCTTTCCCCTTCATGTTGGTAGTAGTAGTAGGAGGTCCTTTCTAGTCCTCAGATTCATTCTATGCAAATAGGGCTATTGCATAAGAATTGTTTTCATTGGGGTACAGGATACATAAAAGAGTTTGAAGACTATTCCATAGTAATCTATCTGCAGGCCTATTGTATATCATGAGGTGTCTTGAGTGTGTAGATAAGGCAATACCCACCTGAGTGATGTGGAGCTCAAGGAAGAAGGAGGATGTTCTTTATCCTCATTAATTGACTATTTTTCTTGTCAAACTTGAGTGCCTAACCTAAGATTCAAGCCCACCTATTGATTCAAGTTTGGTCCTACAAGGAAAAGCCCCAACAAATTGGTGACTCTACTAGGGAAGGAGTAAAAGACAGCAAGTTTGCTTACTTGGCTGTATTATCCCAGAGTCTTGGTTGAAGATCATAGAGTCAAATAAACAAAACACATTTATAAAATCTTCTCACTATGTGTTGAGTGGCAACTCTGAAGTCTCTGTTTGATCAGTGCACTCACTGATAAATAGTGTGTGTCTAACCTGGTGGAGTTTTGGGTTGATTGAAAAGAAGAAATACAGAGCAAGTACAAAAATTTCCTCTTCAAGGAGGTGGTGACTCTATTTTGAAAAGAACCTGATGGAGTTGCATGGTGAGCTCTAGATCTGCCGTACTTTCAATCAACAAAGTCTCTAGGGTAAAAGCACAAAGCTGTGTCACATTTCAGGACAACGTATCAGCACAACTGAATTTGAGTATTTCTAACTAAAATTATTTTTCGTCAAACATATGGTCTAGCTAGATTCATTCTAGCTAAGTTAGATAAGTTCTTCACCTTTCCAATTGAAATATTCTATTAAATGCATGTTTTATAACAATTACTAAAGAAATAAAATTATTCAGAAAAGCGATGTTTCAATAACTCTTACTCTTTTTAATGATATTTTTTACAAATATAAAAATACCCTTTTTTAGAGCACAGAGTCAAGATTATCATCATATAATTTTTATAGTATTTTAATTAGATCTAATATATTATAATTTCAAAATACTACAAGTAGGTATTTTAACATTCGAGAACAAGATGCTTCAAAAATAGAAAAAAAAGTAAAGCTTATCAAAAAAATTGAAAATTTATATTTAACACTCAGTGGAGAGAGTTATTTTCAAGACTATGTAATTTATTTTCCGAATGGTGTAGATTGATAGGGGAAATTTGACGCGAGATGAAAACTATCGATTTCAGGTATGTTTGACTTTGAGTAGTTATAAACAGAGAAAATATACATTGAAAACTATTTTTCTTCTTTTGTGCACTAGCTATACATTTTATCTATGACATATTTTGAAATCAAAGAAAAAGAGATTATTTGCATATACTTTTTTGGTGCAAACAGACCCTCATTTTTCAACATTTTTCAGCAAGTAAAAAATGGACTTAAAAAATTTTAAAAACCATGTGAATTCTTGTTCAAAAAAGATTAAAAAAATTATAGCCATAAACTTCATCCACTTTTACACATTTCATTAGTTTACATCATCTCCAAATTTTAAACATAAATGCCATTTTTATGTCATTAAAGTTAAATTTTTTTGTGTGTTGTTGACCTTTTCCTTTATAAAAGTGTGACACAGCTTTGTACTATTACCCTCTACTGTAAAACTCTAGGTATTTTCTTGTAAAGAATGTATCGTTATCAAGTGTTAAGCACTGTTATAAAGGGATGATTAGTAGTGGGCAGTTCCTCATGGAGGAATATAGGCCCTTTTGTTTTGATGGCATAGAAGGTGCCCCACATGAGTTCTCTGCTGAGGATGGAAGGTACTTGCCTAGATTCATGGCTGATGGATCTATTTCGGCCAAGCCCAGCATGTATATGATGTCATGGGTTTGTTGTGGTGAAATGGAGGTTGAACATGAAGATGTTGCTATGAGGCTTTTTGTGTAGACATTTTCTGATAGTGCAAGGAAATGGTTCCTGTCCTTGCCTTCATGTTCAATCCCTTCTTGGGATGTGGTGAGAGCTAAGTTTGTTGAGCATTTTGATAAAGTTGCTACTCTCAAGAAGGAATTAGCAAAGATGAAAATGGTAAACTGGTAGTTGGAGAGGGACATAAGATTGCTAAGACTGGTGGTTCCTGATGATGATCATGAGGAGGCCAGTGTTTTCTCATGTTAAGTCTCATTATGCTAAAAGTGTTGATTATGAAGCTGATATGAAGTCAGTGCAAATGAGATTGCTAAAGATGAATCTAAGGATGGCAATATTTCCTTTTTGTCTACAGATTTTTCTTCTTGTCAACATGAGAGGGCAATTTTCTTGTCCCGGTTTGATGATGTTTTGTGTGAAGAGGAAAATATTGAATATGATGCAGATGGTGATTCCTGCATTGATTGTTTCACACAAGATGATTTAAGGCTAGAGTATCCATCCTTGTCTTGGGCAAGGAAGATGTTTGCAATACTAGGGGTGAAGCTGAGGAGAAGGATAATGAAGCCCAAGTCCATTGAGTAGTGAAAGAATTTTAGCACTCTTGGCTGATGAATTCCAGAGGTATGCACCTTGTGTGACTTTGATTTGCAGCTCCCCTGTAGTATATCCTTTGACATTGATAATGAGGCCAGTGTTCAAAGTGACCCAGAAGACCCATGTACACAAGATTTCCCCTCTTGTAGTGACTTTGGAGAAGAAGAGGTTGAAGGCCATGACAATGTGTTGACCTGTTATGAAGATTGCAGTGATGAGAAAGTTTTCTTGTTCAAATTATTTCCTTCCTTCTGCTAGATATGATACTAATGGTGACAGTGTTGAAGAATTTGTCTTCAATAATTGGGATAGAGATTCTTTTGATGAAAATGATGGTACAGACCAGTTGTCCCCTTGTCACAATACTCATGATTAAGACCTTCACTTGGTTCATGATCCAGTTCATGAAGACATCATTGATAAACCAAGTTGCTCAGTGGCTGGAGCAGTGCATGAAGGTAAATCAGAGGATTCAAGTCCTTCTCAGCCAGGTAATTGGGTTGTAATGCATGATGTTCCTCATGTTCTATTTTCTGATGCATTACAAAGTGAAGTTTTTAGTTGTCCCAGTCATCAAGAAGTAAGTGATGTCCCTTATTTCTTGGAATTTGAATATGAATGTAATAGTTGTGACTGGAAGAACATGGGTAGTGACCAGTACAGTTTTATTTTTCAACCCATGAGTATTCACATATGTGGTAGCAGGATGACCATCGAAAATTTCAAATGGTGGGTCACATATGTGGATGAAAATCAGACCTTTGATTCAGGAGGGTCATTGATTTCATTTTGGTGGCCTGGAGCCATCAAGTAATTTTGTTCTCTTGTAAATTTTGTAAATGTTTTTCCCTTCCTGTTTCCTTCTTGTTCCCTATGTTTTTTGAGGTCCCTAACCTTTTCTAGTGGGATGGTCTACTTTAAACTAGTGATTCTAAGTCCTTGCTATGCCTACAGGAGGCATACATCCCTAGACAAAGCCACTATTAGCACGTGCCAAAAATTTCAATGGCTCTAGCTCTCTACCCCTGGTCTCTGCAATGTTTTTCATGTCTCCGGCTAAAACCCTTGGCAAATTTTTAAAAAAAATCTAGCTGTTGGGTCCTTAAATTTAAAATTGCCCTTACCTTGTTTTATTTTTGCGTTACCTTTTTGCGGGTCACTTAAAACCTTTAATCCACATGTGCCTTTTTTTTAAAAAAAAGACTTCTTTACATGTCGCACGATTAGGTTTCATGTGTTGAGTGGGCCCCTTTAATCTTTCCTAAGTCTAGCGCCCGACGAATTAATATTTTCCTTATGTCTCAGTCGTAATATTTCCCTGCACCCCCTTTCTGACACCTAGCTCCATCTAACAGTTGGCGTATCTCTTATAAGATTTGTCAGAGGGTATGTGAAGATATACCCGCTGTTGATTTTATTGTGTGATGTAGCATTTCAAAAAAGCGGGTCCACCTCCACATGTGCACAATTGGTGATCTATGAGTGGTCCATGTATTAACAACTTAGCATGTGTCAATGGGACCTGATTTTCTGATGGGTTAGAGGTCCTGACATCCATAATCCATCCAACAATGGGTGTAAGTTCTCATGGAATTTGTCAGAGGCTTGAGATCTCATGCCAGCCGTTAATCTCATTTGTCTCAAACATATCTTTGGCGGTGGTCCCGGTGTCAGGTGGAGCTGATTTGGAGGTTTTTTTATTGGTCCACATAGTATGAGGTGGAATTTTGTCAGTGGGGCCGAGGATTTTGATTTTTTAGTGGATCCTAACATGTCAAAAAATTGACGAACGACGTATATTCTTATGGGTTTTTGTCAGAGGCTTAAGATCTTGCGACAGCTGTTGATTTTTTTTCCTGTCAGACGGGAGGAGATTCTCAATCTAATGTTGGGCATGTAATCTAATAGAATCTTAGAAGTCTTTGTGAACTTCAGACAGCTATCGATCTTCCTGATGCAGGCTTGGTCAAAGCTTCTCAGTCTTTTGGCGGTTGAGTTAAGATTTAAAAGCTGCGAAGCATGAGATCAGATGGTCATGACTTAAGTTGATGGAGATTTAAATTTTGACCACCAATTTTCTACAAGCACCATAAAGTAGCTATTTATTTTCAAATTTGAATTTGCAGAGGGTTTCCAGCAACAGAAAGTACTAGAATTTATGGTTTTAATAGCTAATTTTGATTGGTTTGGTGGTGCTTGCTATTGTAGTGTGGTCCAGGGTGTTGAGTGATCCTCTATAGGGTTTGTACTATGTGGTTTTGTGCTCAAGGCATGTTGCAAGGTTGAAATTTAGGCATTGTTCATAATTCTTAGTACCCTTTCATATAGAATTTTTCATGATTGAGATCATTCTAGGATTTTCTTTCTCCTGGTTGCCTGGGTTTTGACCCCTGTAATAATTTATGACCATTTCCAGTTGGTTGGGTGGTTGAAATCCTAACCCTAGTCACCTAAAGCTTGATGCATCCTATTTAGGATCCCAAGGTGGCTAGTGGTTTAAATAACAGGTTGCTTGATTTTGTAAGCATTTCATTCTCTCTACAAGTTCTGGAGGAATTGGTTCCAAGTGAAGGGTCCTTTCCCTGTAGATATTTCCTTTTTCTCTGCATATAGAGTTTCCCTCTTTCCTCTCTAGTTTTATGAGAATATAGTGCATATTGTAACAGGTTTTTCTTATGTATGAGGATTTAATATATTCTTACTGTTACCAAGCTATCTCCATTTTAATTATGAATTCATTATCATACATCAGGGTGTTTGATTTTTCTGTTTGCATTGCCTATGTGTTTACAAGTGGAATTGTCTTCGTAGGATAACTGGTTTAGAGTTAGTGTTCATGTATGTATGAGATGAGTATCAAAGATATGCCATGCTTGACTTCCAGTGGATGCTAGTCAATGTATTATCTACTTATAGGTCTCTCTAAGGGAGGGTTAAAATCCTTTAAATGGGTAGTAACATACTTGGATACATAGGTGGGTTGTTAAGTGAGGTTTGGTCATGGTGTGTGATTGTTGTCATGCATAAACACATTGAGTATATTGCTTCCTTGTTTCACAGCTTTCTCTTGCAATAGGGTGTTTCACTCTGTGGCCCATTGGATGAGGCACTGGTCTATGAGAGACTTAGGGTATCTCAGGGGATCTTTTAAACCCTTCTTTAAATCATTTCCTTAAGTTCCACCCTTTCCCCTTCATGTTGGTAGTAGTAGTAGGAGGTCCTTTTTAGCCCTCAGATTCATTCTATGCAAAATAGGGCTATTGCATATGAATTATTTTCATTGGGGTACAAGATACCTAAAAGGGTTTGAAGACTATTCCACAGTAATCTATCTACAGACCTATTGTTTATCATGAGGTGTCTTTAGTGTGCAGATAAGGTAATTACCCACCTGAGTGATGTGGAGCTCAAAGAAGAAGGAGGATGTTCTTTATCCTCATCAATTGGACTATTTTCTTGTCAAACTTGAGTGCCTACCTGAGATTCAAGCCCACCTATTGATTCAAGTTTGGTCCTGCAAGGAAAAAGCCCCAACAGATTTGACCAAAAATTATCTTATTCAATTTTTAACGTGTCTTTCTTTCAAATTGCAAAAAACATCTTGAAGTAGTGTTCTACATACTGAATGTCATGCTCTTTATCATCATGTATATAATAATTATATTCTTTCTTGATGATCCGTGCTTTAAATGTTCTCTAAATACCATCGAAATCTAACTATGCATGTCGATAACACACGTGTATGATAATAGTATTCTAATTGAACTTCCTTTGATGAACAAATGAATAATTTTCTACCAAATCAACAACTGATAGAATAGTTCCCAATTGAGAAAGTATCTCTCAGTATTTGGAATTGTTGTGCTTGCAACTCTGCCAAAAATGCATGATGAATGTAGGGTTGAATCAATTTTAAAATTTGTCCATAATGCTCCAACAGTTAGTTCCTCTTCAACATATTCTAATATTTTGGATTCTTTCCCAAATTTTGTTTCATTCTTTACATATTTGTAACTCTTACAATTTACCATCTTTTTTACATCAATATTTTTATTTTTCAAAGGAAAAGGGGCTAAAAAGCACATGTTTCACATATTCCTTTATTTAACCAACTGTATCATCTCTTTTGTCGCATAAAATGAATTATATGAACTCACTTCATCTAGTAGGAGGAGAATATTCAAAACCAATAAGTGTCTTCTACAAACTTTCAAAAAACCTAATAGTTATGAGATCAAATTCAATATGATAATGACAAAAACAAGTTTAAAACACTTTGTTTGTTCTCACATAATATGGCTTCATATTTCAAAAAATGTTTTCACAATATTTATATTAGGATTTGAACTACAAAATGACACATACATTTCATGTTGTGTTGTGTCCAACCAATGTTTTGTATGATGTTCCTATTGATTAGCTACAATTTTATGTCTTGATAACATCTCTACCGTTTGATGAAGGAAGAGTATTATCATTCCAAAATAATGTGATCAAATTATTGATCCCCTCATCAATCCTATCAAATGAGGAGCTCTACACATTATTCCCAATTGCCTTCCAAGGTGCTATATCCAAAAGCCTTCCCCTCTTAATATATCATGATATTTTTTTTCCTACTAAAACCAATCTAGATGAAATTGAAGATATTTGTCTATTTTGGGGCATAGTGTTACCTACAATGGATGTCAACATAACTCTTCTTGTAATGGTATTATCTTTACTTCAAGATTGCTTCCCTACCTAGTTCAAACCTTTCCTAATATTTTAGTCATATTAGTTTGCATGTCAACTACTTTTCTCTCTTTGATGTCGTGTCTAATACCCAATAATTTTAATGCCTCTTCCAAAGTTTTGTTTATAAGTACAACTAAAAGAAATTAGGCTTGTTCATGTATTTCAAAATTATGAAAATTTAAGCCAATATTTCTCTTGATATCTATTCATTGACCTCTTGTTAGCAAGACTTAAATTTGAACATTAGAAAATGATCTCAATTCCTCCACATCCATTGTAAGTAAATGATCTAAGTTTCTATTAATTAATATTTCTCTTTACAGTTTGAGATATATCTATAAGTTCATCCATACCAATAGGAGCATGTGATTCAGACCCTTCTCCAACATAAATTTCTTGAGCTTCCATAGGGACTGATCCCGACCCTTCTTCAACGTTCATTTATTGAAGGTATTTTGACCCTCCCACTTGAGCTTCTCCTTCACCTTGACCATGTTGAATATGAGTTACATGCACAAAAATAAATCAAATTAGAGAAAAATAGAGCATAGGTCCACAAAATTTGGAAACACAAAATTAGAGCTAGATAGGTCCATACCTTCTTTGGTTGTATAATAATACATCAATGCAACTTCATGATTTCTTTGTTTAGTACTAGGTCACCTTTTCTTGTAGATTTACTTTGTCTTCCCTTCTTGTTCCCCATTT
>BSBK01010161.1:147500-283754 GCA_027943335.1 Chamaecyparis obtusa | reverse complement strand
ATATATATATATATACATATATACATACATACATATATACATACATACATATATACATATATATGTATGTATGTATGTATATATGTATATATATATAGATATATATATATATATATATATATATATATATATATATATATATATATATATATATATGCACATACATATGTATATATATGTATATATATGTGTGTGTGGGTGTATGTATATGTATGTATGTATATATATACATATACATATATATATCTATATGTATGTATGTATATGTATATATATACATACATACATATACATACATATAGATATATATATGTATATGTATATATATACATACATACATATACATACACACACACACACACATATATATAGGTATATATATATATATATACATACATACATACATACATACATACATACATATGTATATGTATGTATATATATGTATGTAATGTATATATACATACATACATACATACATACATATATATATATAGATATATATTTGTATATATATACATGTATATACATGTATATGTATATATGTATATATATATACATGTATATACATGTATATGTATATATGTATATTATATACATATATACATATACATGTATATATATATATATATATATATATATATATATATATATATATATATATATATATATATATATATATATATATATAGATATATATATATATACATGTATATATATATATATATATACACATATACACACATATATATACCTACACACACACACACATACATTTATATGTACATATATATATACACACACATACATATAAATGTATGTCTCTATGTGTATATGTGTATGTATACATGTGTGTATCTATATATATGTATATGTGTGTATACATACATATACATACATGTACATGTATGTATGTATGTATGTATATGTATATGTGTGTGTACACACACACATATGTATGTATGTATGTATATGTGTATGTATGTATGTGTGTGTGTGTGTATGTATGTATGTATGTGCACTATATATGTGTGTGTACAATCTCTTCGAACTTCATTTTTACTTATTGCATATGTAAGCTCTCCTTTTTTATCATACTAGATTGAGGTTTACTACATATAACAAAGTGTAAAACCTTTGGCTTTTCTCTAGGTTTTTATGTCAATGTGTATAACACAAATAGACAATTATTTTTTTGTCATAGACCTATGATAATTATAAATTTAAAAATACAATGCATATTATACTCATTAGAAAGTTAACATCAAGAGATATGCACCTACAAAATTGTGTCTTTCTATGAAGTCCTTTAAACCTTACAAACATAAGGCTAACTAGTATTTTTGTTAACATTTTTATGAGAATGGAGGATAATACATTGTAGGTTCCACAAGGAGTTTTGGTCTAAGCCTAGGAGGTTCAATCTAAGTGGATAAGATCCAACCCTCATTGGATAAATAGAATCCACCTTGTTAGATTGAAACCTCTTATATTTTTAAATCATGTCATAGTTTCAAGGAAAAATAGGGCTAGCCCATAGTGGGATACATAATTATGCTTAAGCTTAATCAAAGTAATAATGTTCAATCCATTATTATTTATTTGTATCTCATCTGATGTTATGATTGATAAATGGTCTATTATGATGTCCAATAATCTTTTTCTTAATATTGAATCTCCGTGACTAAGGAAGAATGTGTAGGAGAAGGGTATGGCTTAGTTTTGGCACATTATACAGTAAGGGACAATATGGGTTAATGCACAAGAGATTTGTCATAAGAAATATGGACGTCATTATCACTACAAGAAAATCACTACAACCATTAAAAGATTAATTATCATAGAAATATAAGATCCTTTTAGAGACAAGTGATCATGGGCAATTGAAATGGATGGACTATCAATGTTATCCATAGATAGATCAATTGTGTATATAAGGTTGTGGCAATGGCTAAATCACTATCATAGATTAAGAAAGAAGGCTAATTACCAATGAACTTATAGAAAAATGTAGTTATGATGTTTATGATATAAGATAATATAAACATGATCAAGGATTTCATTAAAAATAATAGAAATCTGTGATGTGGTGGAATATGGATCCACTAGGTTAAACTGGGAATCAAGCCTATTCACATATAGCCACAATGAAGGATAAATTCAATGAGCATTGATTCAACCGATCGAGGAAAGTTGGGCATTAATTGATTGGGAATCATCCTCCTTTTGTGTGGATTAAATTGGATTAATTGACACAACAAGAACTAGATAAAAGGTATAAAATTGCACATTAATCAACACAAACATAGAGCTATAACTCTCATATGTAAACAATGTTGAATATAAATTTGGTAATGAGGTTCAAAGAGGAAACTTATCACTAAAATTTGGGTTGAAAATGGTAGGAATAATTTGGCTAACACTATTGTCCTAGTGATATCCAAAAATGATATCATCCACGGATTGAGAATCATGATGTCACTTTGATGCTTCCTTTGAAAAATCTCTTAAAACATGTTATAATAATTCACTAGTCATACACTATGTCAATATTTGACAACACTCCAGTCACTTTTTAGGATTTGAATCTTCTTGTCTTAGTACACCTTCTCTAGATCTTGTAACACACCACTCCTAGATCTGGAAACCTACACACAAAATAGAGAACAATGATGTTTATGTTGTATAGGGGCTTTCCTTAGTGAAACCCTAAGAAAATTTCACCTTCCATATGATGAAGATGACTAGGAAAAAAATTAATTTGAAGTACAATGTTAAATATCACAAGATTGTACTTCAAGCTTGTTGATGTTGATGATTGCTAATGTTATTTGAATAAGATATCCAAGTGTTGATGCAAAAACATGACACCTCAAAATAATATCAAACATGGAATCTCCTTGACATGAAGAATATTGCAACTTGTCACTTCTCAATGCTCAGATTTGAAGAATTTTGTTGGTAATGCTTGCTTTAGGAAGTGATTAGAATGCTTGAGGATGAAAATGAACGAGGAAAGGATGCTCTCATATAGGGTTCCCATGAAAGTATTTCATAAATTAGGTCGACCTCTAATGATCATAGGAAAATATCAAGATCAAATAACAACTAGTGGGAACTGATACATTACCATATTCAAATTTGGGCCCAGTTTGAAGGGACTAGGTGGCACCTAACAACATAATCCACGGGGAGCATGACGCCTAGTGCCCTAGTCCACCCAAAAAAGAGTCGGATCAATGGCAAATGGAACATGTAAGGCTCAAAGCACATGATATCATCTCCACATTAGCAAATGCCATCAATTTGATAGTAAAGGGGCCATAAATAGGCTCAAAAAGAGCTACACAGAGTGTAATATTTGGCTATGAAGGTAGCCACCCAAGATTTAGAAGCCAAATGAAAAGAACAATAACAAGAGATAAAAAAATATGATAAGAATAAACCATATTCCTATCAATTATGCAATACAATGAATCAACTAGATTAAATATTACATAGGAGACCCCTTGGTTATATAGCCAAGATGAGAACAAAGGAGTGAAAGTGTCATTGTCTTATTACTTGATAATCAAAATGAAAAGATATCTCTCCACTAAAGTTGGATAGATGGTAATGTGATAACACCACAAAAGTGGATCACACCCCTAAGGTGGAGTCACATGTCCACTAAAGGTGGATCACCCTCCAAAGTGGAAAAGTCCATCCATAATATGTTGATTTGATAAGGGCCTGTTTGGTTGTTGGAATTAACCTGAAATAGGAAAATGGGAATAGGAAAATTGGCATAAGTTAATTCCAATTTTGGTCCAAAATGAGAATTAATCTTGGTCCAAAATTGGAATTAACTTATGCCAATTTTCCTATTCCCGTTTTCCTATTCCAGGTTAATTCCAGCAACCAAACGGGCCCTAAAAGAATAACATGGTAAGTCCACATAAAGTAGAAATGCTCCAGCTACTCCTATTCGATTCTCTAAGTAAGTTTAAGTAAAGTGTAATTAGTACATAGGTGAGAAATAGCCAAGGTTAAATACCTCAATTACACCAACAAGGAGACACATTAAGGGAAAGGATAAATAAATGAGTGAGAAATTGTAAGAGGTTAAAATTTACGTCACTACGTAAACAAACCATTTTAATACAAAAAGAAATCTACTCAAATTATATGAACAAAAATAAAAATGACTACCTTTAGAAAATACATGTACGAAGCAAACTTATCAAAATATAATATTAAATTGTACACACACACACACATATTCAATAAGAGGTCATCATGTTCACCAACACGTAATATTAAAATAGATTGCTTAAGGTAATAATAGATTTTTAATCAAGAGGAGTTCTTTTCGATTTTAGAATCTAAATTCAACATAGTAAAACCTTCAAATATATTTTAAACTTTAGAGTAAGGAAATTAGAGAGGGCTTAGGTTATATATAGAAATGAAAGAAAAATAGGAGAGAAAGATTTATAATGGTTTTAGTAAGTTTTGGCATTTAGTGTTTATTGCAACTCAAAAGGAAGAATTTAGATTTTTTGAAATTTTTTTGACTTTACTCTTACTTTTTGTCTCCAAGTTATGTATTAACTAGATGTAATTATGCACAATACTATCTTGTTTGACATGATTATATTGTAATGCTATAATCATATCATTTGTCAGTATAAGGTTTTAGTATGATTATAGTATTATTCTCTATAAACTACAACCTTTTTTCTATTAACATGTACATTATCTGTCTAGATTGAGTGGTGTTGCAATCACTTTAATAAAATTGCTGTATTGAAATGTGAAATTGTTTAACCTTCTCTTTGCACTTGACCTAGCAATCAAACATATTTGACAAATTGAAATAGATCCTTGAAATGTGTACATATGTCTAAGACAACAAAGAGTAGTATCTAATTGTGAACTTATGAGAAACTAAGAAAGTGTTGCAATAGAATTTCTTATCTATAATTCTTACTATACTCTTGACTATGTGAATGAGCTTAATTTCTTATGTATGAACTACAAGAAACCTCATCCCAACATAAAATATTTAACATCATCCTAATAAGAATTTAAACCATGATAACAATTATCATAACATGACAACTTAATTATCATATTATACCAATATAAATTTCCGATCAAATGATTCCCCCCGCTATGCAATTGCACCTCTTACCCTAATTAAATATAAAATAATCCACGAAAAATTGCGAAGTGGGGACTTGCGAAGTCCACATCCCAGCAGGACAGCAATGTTGGTGTAAACAAAATATAACCCTAACGGATATAAGCAGGCTTCAGTTAGGTAACAAGGCTTCAGTAAAGCAGTCGACTGCGGCAGCTTTGTTTTCTCTCAAGTAAAGAGATGGCGAGCGACGCTGAAAAGGAGAAGAAGAAGATAGTATTGGTGGCGCCCATTGCGCGTCCGCTTGCGGGGAAGAAGCTCTGCAAAAAGACATTTAAGCTTGTTCGCCGAGGTATTCTACTTTTGTTTTCTTTCCCTTCTCTTGCGTTGCTTATGCATTTTTGGTATTTATGAATAGTTGTCTGCAGCTTCGGAAGCGAAGTGCTTGTTGCGTGGTGTCAAAGAAGTGGTGAAAGCGATCAAGCGCGGGAAAAAAGGGTCATCTTTTGTTCCTTCAAAATCCCATCTTCATTAATAACTAGTTGTCTGCGCATGTGCAAAGCAGTTATTCATTTTTTTTCGTTATTTAAGATTAAATACTTATTAACAATAATAATTGTAGTCAAGACTCCTGTTAGCTTGCACAACATCAACCAGTTTCTTAATAGCTTTTCTGCGTTTTCACTTGGATTGATTCTTCTTTTTCCATTGTTTTTCTTGATGAATTCATGATTACGATTCTAGGCACATTGAAGGATTATATAGAAACGAAAAACCCTAACCTTTTCCCTCAAGTTGGATATGTCTAAGAAATGTCACCTTGGAAATGATTCTAAAGATAAAACTCCTTATATTCTCTCTTTCCTCTTCCTCTACGGTAACCATCACCTTGGTTACAGTGCTCCCGTGGCTTTGATAAATTTTTGCCCTTTTCTTTGTAACGGAATGTTTCTTCTTTGGCTTTTAAAATCTTTCATCATCTATGCTTTTGGCAAGCGCCACATATACAAGGGATGCTCTCTTAATCTATTCGCTGAATCCATTCTAACTTGGTTGCATTTAAGGTAACCTTTGTAGTTTGGTTGATTCAACTTAAACCCTATTCAAATTTGTGCATAGTTTGTTGCTTCTCTTCCCAAAGCTACATTGGAAGAATTGCATTTTATTATAAAATATACCAATATTTGAAATACATATTATTTCCATAAATTGGTCGAAGGGTATTAAAGTGAATTCACAATGTGGTTTTGGGTGTTAGCCCTTCCATAAGTTTGAAATCAATATGTCAATGTTCAAGCATACTCAAAAAACTAGGTGAGTACTTTGCTGACTTGCAGCGACTCACAAGTTTTCTAATGCACTGCATTGAGTCAATGCAACTTGCGGATTGCAGCAAGTTGGGCCTAGCACTTGATGAATTTTTCTTGGTATTTGATTGAGTTTTACATTGAGGCTTGATAGTTCTCGATGCTTACTAGCTTGGCAATGGGACACAATAGAAATCATATGTTATTCATTATTTTCTTTCATTTTTTGACATTTAATGAGCTTATTTCACTTGACAAAAGATGTTTGACATCCATGTGACAAAAACATATTGAGAGAAGGGACTAAAAGAATGAAGATTTGGGTAGAGATAGGGGGGATGTGGTATTAGAGAAAATAAAATATAGTGATAAAATTATGAACGATTGCGTTGCTTCTAGACCTTGCAAGGAGCATCACCCCTTCATCCCATTAGGGCTGTTGCCTCTAGACCCTTGTGAGGGCTATTGCCCCTTGAACTTGATGAGGGAATTGCTACTAGACCCTTACAAGAGGCATTGCCCCTCAAACTCATTAGGGATTTGCCCCCAGACTCTTGCTTGTTTTCATTGCCCCCATGTTGTCCCCCAAATCCAAGCCCTTGGTCACTATGTTCCGAGACCTTGTGAACTATCTTACTTATTGCCTTGACATGTAATATTTGATTTATGACAAATTTTAGATTAGAGTAGGCTTATGCGTTCTCTAAATGCATTAGTTTTTTAATGTAACTATGGTTTTTTTTAGTTGAGCTTTGTTGGGTTTTTGCCAAGTTTTGAGTTTGAGTCAAAATTTTGGGTTGTAGAACCTATGCCAAGTTTGATTTTTAAAACTATGCCTCCAAGAATAACCTTGTTTTTCTAAAAGATAGGACCACCTAT
The DNA here is from genome assembly GCA_027943335.1 of Chamaecyparis obtusa. Lineage (NCBI taxonomy): Eukaryota > Viridiplantae > Streptophyta > Pinopsida > Cupressales > Cupressaceae > Chamaecyparis > Chamaecyparis obtusa. The sequence continues at coordinate 276,443 of BSBK01010161.1, read as the reverse complement.
TGTTGAAGCCTATGGAAGACTTGAATTGGTACATGGAATGGAAAGAGGTGCAATGCATAGAGGACAAGGGGAGTGTAGGGTCCATGTCAGGATAAATACAAAAATATATAGCAAACAATGCAAGGAGGGATAACCATGCAATAGATGATATTTGAAGGTTTGAGATAGCTCTCTTGACATGTAAGGTTGTAAAAATTTGTGATGGGCACAAGGCCACAAGGGTCACAAATTTGTGATGCTTGGTGGATCTATTGTATAAAATTGTAAGTTTGTTAGGGGGCCTCTTTCTAGTGAAGTGAGAAGGTTGGAAGTATGAAGTAATCAATCTAGTGCAAGCTACTTTGGTGGATGTGCCATTGGAAAGTCATTGATAAATCCTTGAGGATTTGGAAAGCAACAAGTGTGTCATTGAAGAGGAAAAAATGTGTTATGATCTTGTAATAGGGAGAGAATTTGAATATAAAATATTCCTTGTTCTCTAGTTCTAAGAAGTATATTTAGAAAATACAAGTATCTTGAAGAATATGGTGGTTTGTCTCAATCCAAGTTGGTGGGAGAAAACTTTGAGTTGGGTAAGAGGGAGCCTTGGGTTGCAAGGGAGTTGGAATTGTTGAATTGGAGATATCAATTTAAGTAGCATAGGTGTTTTGAAGGTAGTTACTTGTAGTCCATGTGGATTGGAGGTAGGCTCTATAAATCTCAATGCAAATACTTATGTTTATCCACCTAGGAGACATCAAGAGCATTCATAGAAAAGCTCTATGAGATCGAGTTGCAGTATTATGATCAATGGACACAATGAGGTGGAGACTCTTGCATACCAAGAAGACTAAAATTTGTGATATGCCAACACCATAGAGGATTTAAGATCAAGACAGTGATACTTGAGCTGACCAATATGGGAGTTGGTCATTAATCTTTACTTGCCTATTAGAGTCACCATATGGAAAGTTATCGAATTAATGGGAGGAGCAATGTTAGGTTCTACAAAGATAATGGCTAGAGGGACCATTCTCTTAACATGAACATGTTAGATAGCATCACAATCATTACTCTATCTAATTTTGTTCTATAACCCAAAGTTATGGGACCCAAATCTCACAACCATCCAAAAGTTGAATATGATTAGTGAGTGAAATAGGCTGATCTTTGTTGAAATGTAATGTCTATGGAAGAATATAACTGGTACATGAAATTGAAAGAGGTACAATGCATAGTATGTTTTTGTCTCAATCCAAAGCTGGTGGGGGCAAACTTTGAGTTGCACAAGAGGGACCTTTGGGCTGCAAGGTACTTGGAATTTGGTATGTTCAAAGGAAAGATGAGTTCATCTTTGAATTGAAGGTATCAATCTAAGTAGTGTTGGTGTTTTGAAGAATGCAACCCTCTGAGTTTATTCCAAGTGGATTGGAGGTATGCTATGTAAATCTTAATGCAATTGCCCATGTTTATCTCCACCCTAGAGAGATTGAGAACATTCATAGAAAAGCTCCATGACAATGGCTTGTAATATCACAATCAATGAGAAGCACAAGGTGGAGACTCTTGCATACCAACACGACTAAAATCTGTGATCTGTTGATTACTATTGAGGATCTAAGAGCAAGATAGGGATACTTAGATGATCAATATGGGAGTTGGGCATCAATCTCAACTTGTCTATCATAGTCACCACATGGAATTGAATCTGAAAGAATTGCTTGTCAAGTGGGGTAAGTGAAACATGTCCCTTAGTTTCGACTTGACAAGTAGAATTAAGCTAGAGCAAGGGCTAGAGAAGTGGATCCCTAAGTAAATATATGAAGATAGAACCTTAACCTTAACATCTTTGTAACTAAGAATCAGCTCACTCACTTGCTTTTTGGAAATGTTGAGTGCTATGTTCCATGGGGATGCATCCCCTATTTTTGGCCCTCTAGGAAACGTCCCAAAAACATGCCCCTTGCCATTCCCTCGTCCCCGTGCCTAAAATGTCGTGGAACATTTTAAAAACCAACACAAGTCAATGTTTTTCTTAAGACAACAAGTAGAAACAAGACCAAGTGGGTTTTGACATTAACTAATGGTTCTAAGCTGACACTAAGTTGAATCTGTATTTCATGCATTCATCAAAGTGTTGGAGTTGCAGGCTTATATTGTGTCTCAGACAAGACATTTTCTGATTTCACCATTAATGTTGTCATTAAAAGTTATATTAAACATATAATATAATAATATGTTTTGAAAATTTCTTATACATATATACACACCGCCGTCCCCTATTTTTGGCCCTCTAGGAAACATCCCGAAAACACATTCCCCTGTCCTCGTCCCTGAAACACCGTGGAACATAGGTTGAATGCCATAACTTGTATTCTCCAAATTGAATTGAAGTTTATGGTTATCACAAAATGAGGCCAACATATCAAGTTGTCTCTAAAGACATGTAATGTATCCTTTTCAAAATGAGGCCATATTGAAACTCAATTGCCCATTGCTTATTTCTTGTGGGTCTTGGGAATTTTGCACTAGGATGTTCAGAGTACTATAATTACTCAAAAGGATCAGACTGTCATAAGGGGGGCCACTTAAGTTTTATTATAAAATGTGATTATAATGAAGAGAGCACCGAATAAAGTGAAACTAAAAATTAAGAAGGTTTCTTATAATTAAGTTGATTTTATATATTCCTCTCAAATATTAATCAAGGGACATAGAGGAAATTTGAAGAGTTATGCCTTTTTGAAGAAAAGTCTATTTAAGAGAGTCCACGCAAGGAAGCATATTGACCAACCATTTTATTTTCCAGTTTATACATCTTGATGGAGCATTTAACTTCGTTTCAATTTCCCCTAAGGATGAATTGGAATTGGATGATGAAAAGCCACAATTTCTTGGAGTGATTTCACACAGAAATCAACATTGTACGGATCTGAATAATCTTCAGTTGAGTCCAATCCATCAATTTCACAACTTGCTAGAACTGCAGCAACATCATCTGGACTGATCACACCCTCAGAACTTTGACCGGATGAGCTAGACTTGATTGCGGTCCATATTGAACAATCACATATCTGATTGCAGCATTGGAGTTTAGTGAAACAACAATTTAGTCGATTGCTGCCAGCCGTATCAACCTGCTAGAACCCCCACAGCATCATTTGGACTGATCACAGCCTCAGAACTTTGATTGAATGAGCTAGACTTGTTTGCAGCCCATATTGAACAGTCACATATCTGATCGCAACCTTAGAGTTTATTGAAATAACAGTTTAATTGATTGCTGCCAGCTGTATCAATCAGTTAGATATTTGGCCCGATTGATACTGAAGAAAGAGTTAGTACAGGGAAAATTTCGGTCTGATCACTAGGAATTATTGTGGGATCTTTCTACTTTCCACTATACTCGTTCCTGTCCAACTTCAACATAACCGAGATCTATGGAGAAACAGAATTGGAGTCCTATATTATGTTCTTGCTGTTCAAGTTATTGACATTTTCTCTAGCTATTAGTATCCTACATTGTTTCAGTTTATAAGCATGTAGAAAACACAAATCTGTTTTTTGAAAAACTAATAAAAATAAATAAATATTACAAGACCTCTTATTGAGTGAGACATGAAGATAATTTCATTTGCAAATGGGAGAATAGCAGTACAGATTCTAAAGAGTAAACGACTAGTTGTATCAGCTAGTGTATTTGATATGATACCCTCTTGTTTATCGATGCAGAGCCCAAAAAATGCAGGAGAGAGTGCACAGCCTTGTCTAACAACTCTGGTGCTTTGAACATCCGATATTTCACTAGTTGTGGTTCATACCGTGCCATCAATACTAAGAGTGTCATCACTAATGAAACCTAAAGAGATGGAAGATATAAAGCCTTAGGCCTGTGCACAAGCATCATAGGACTATGTCCGATGCCTTGCAAAAGTCCAAAAAACAATCTATGCTTAATTGTTTTAGATTCCTCAATGATATTTGTTAAGGTGAAGATTCAATTTGTTGTACAATGGTTCCTCCTGAATCTTGCTTGTTGTCTGGCTCCTTTGTAGTCTCTACCCAATTGGAGATGTGGATATCTAAATCTGTGGCAAAGATCTTAGCCAAGGTGAGGACAACCACAATGGTGCAGCAGTTACTTGGGTTGGTATGATATCTAGATTTGTGGATAGGATTGATGATATGGGAGAAGTTTTGAGTCACCATATAGGTAAAGTATAAATTAGCAACATTGACTGCCAGGTCTTCTAGGTTATGTTTAAATAAGTCAGCGTTGAAAGTTTTCAATGTATTAGGTTTTATCATTTTGGATTTAGGGATGACACTAAAGATCAAGTGATCAAAAAAGAAATGGCAATAGACAACTTTTTGGTGGACTCTAATGCTTGGTTGGTTTGGATAATTATATAGGCAAGAGGCATGATTGAAACAAGTAGAGAGGTCTGACGTTGCACATATTGAATTTTAAGGGAGGAAGACTTTTCAGAAGAAGTGAACCAAAGTTTATTTGAATATAGTTTTATGTTTTTCAAGAGATAGTTCCTTGTATTCCTCCTAAGCAAGCTCCTTTGTATTTTTTGCATTGTGTGGAGAAAGTTGGTCTGGGAGAAAGCAAAAAGTGAGATAGAATGTATTGTAGGTTTGCAATATAGATGACCAAAGGCTTGGGAAAACAAAGAGTGCTTCATAAATTTCTGAATTGAATTGATGAAAGGTAATCATCACTTTCCAAGCCTGCTACTTCAACATGATGCATTGACCTTCTTTGACCCCCCAAACAACTAGCTGCATCAGATTTCACTCCATTTGCTGCGTTGAAAAAAGTTTATGACTCCAATGTCTTTTTCCTTGGCAAGGTACATAAGAGTTGTACAGTACAAAGGGCCCCCACCTATGCTCATTGTTGGAATTCCCACAAGCATAAAACCTTTAAACAGAGATTCAACTCACTTTGGTAACTTAAAATAATATGACACTCTTGCTGTGAGGTGGGGTTCAATACTCAGCACTCTCTCTCTCTCTCTCTCTCTCTCTCTCTCTCTCTCTATATATATATATATATATATATATATAAAATTCTGTTTCTTCTACCACAGGCACTTTCTGAAAAATATAATCTAAAATCACTTTACTATTAAACAAACCTTTTTGTTCTCTAAGAGTGACTTTATTTCATATTTAACATTTACAGCTCCTTAGTCCCTTATTATTCACCTTATTTAATAATTAAAATAAGTTGTCTTTTGAATTTTACTTTTTTGACAATTTAAAGTTTAATTAGTAAATTATTAATACTTTCAGATTTCCACAATCCGTGCAAATATTCATTTGTTATTTTTGGATTTGATTGTGTATGAGATTTTTTTATGGCAATGTTTTGAATCACACTCTGTGATCCATCATTAGGATGAACCAAGAGAGTTCTAAAGATCTTAGGAATCTTTCATCCCAATGATGGCTGATCTTAGGACTCTCTTTCATCCTGATGATGGCTCATGGAGTGTGATTTGGAACGTTGCTGTAAAAATCTCATACACAATCAAATCCAGAAATAACAAATGAATATTAAATTATTTAATATTTTATGCACATCCAGCTAAATTGCAGAAAATACAAAAATTGCTCAAAGGAGAATTCTAAACATGCTACCCTGCTTAGCAGCTCAGTGGATATCTAACTTGATAAAATTTGACACTCCAAAATTAAAATATCCTCCAGAATTTTGGAGTGCACCCGAAAAGGTGAAACTACAATTACAAAACATCAATGAACCTATCTTCATCCCCTGAACACAGTTGCCAATAACTGCACTCCATTCTGAAAAGGCTGGTACTCTCAGAAATTTGAAGCTAATGATGATGCTGGAGTGACAAAAAATGGGAACATTACACGATTGCTCTATTTGAGGAAGTCTAGTATAAAACATCATCTTGTGATCTATTTGAGTTGTCAATGGTCTGAGTAGAGTTTATTTTCTATGCATTGCATACAACCAGTTTGTGCTTTGAAGTCACCTGAAAGAAATATGTCACCAATAACCAAAAAAATTGATATTTTAGGTCGCAAATTTATAAAAAAGGGAAGTTGTCAATAGCTTCAATGCTATATGGTGATGATATTGGAGGAAATAGCACATGTTGATGTTTTTTTGGAGGGAGGTTAGCTTGCTAATGATACTTAAAAGAACCTAGCTCGTGTTCTAAAATTCAGAGCCTTCAAGTGGGATGCAGGTAGCTAAGACGTTCTTGTAAAGACATGTAGTCTTGCTGTAGCCTCTTGAGCCAAGGTAGAGTTTCGTCCTATGCATTGACAATCAAGAATATCTTGGAAAAGATAGGAAGTGGCTCCTTGTTGGTTTTAGGTCTTTCAGAAGAAGGTTTTTCAAAAGGAAATACCAAGTCTAATTTGTGAATCAAATCCTTCAAAGAACTTGGTGGGAAGAGTGAGCCACCTCAATTCCATATTGTGATTGAAAACACATGTTCAAAACTCAAGTAATGGTGTCATGAGGAGGTTGGAGGTTTCCGTGACTTGGACAGCCTTGAGGGGGGGAATCTTGAATTCAAATTTTTCCAAGTACACATGCAGTCAATTTCCCTTGTTTCCCCATTTCCCCGTTTTGGCCGTTTTGATGTTATTCACCTTCAATTTATCATTCTTGATTTTAATTAGATCTTCATTTGTCTAGATTATGTTAGATAGAAAATAATTTTCTTGTGTTATAACACTTGGAGTCTATATTTATGGTTTGTGAACTTGATAATAAGGGAATCATTATAAGTAAACCATGCCCCTTTCTAGTTGGATTTCATTTTTTTAAGGTGTTGTGTAGAGAGTCCTATGCCAACTCAAGTTAGTTTTCTTGTCTCTCAAGGCCTCTTAGCTTTAATTTTAAGTCCTTCAATTGCCTTTTTCTTATTAGTTTAAACTCCTTACTTGCCTTTGTTGTTCTCCTTGAAATTAGCTCGGATCACAACACACAATAGGCAGTGGTTTTTAGTTGTGGTTGCTTTAACAGCCTAAGAATACATTGTATCAATCTATTCAATTTTGGAGGCCAGCTCTTCTAGCTTTCTATGCTAGCCGACATATTTGCATTAAGAGTTTCAGTCACCTTAGAAGCATCTTGGACTGAAAATTAACAATAAGTAGTTCTAAATTTTCTATATTGCTTGCTTGTTGTTAATGGGTGGTTTAACATACTCCCCAACTTAGGTAAAGTACATGTACACTTAACGTGTCGAGAAAAGAAATTAATTTCCATGTGGAGAAATTTTCCAAAGTATGTGAAATAATAAATAATAATTTTATATATATAATATAATAAAAAATTAATTAAGTTTTAGTTAATGGTCAAAGGGTATGAAATGAAGAGTTCTGGCTCCTTCAAACAAGAGATATAAAATGGAGATTATTTCATTTGAGAAGGACATCCAAGGATCATCCATCCAACAATAGTCAAGGAAGAAAGAATGAAGGCGGAGCATATGAGTCAAGGAAGTTTTAATAGAAAGGAATGATAACAAGGAAGTGACTATCTTAATGGTTATTTGCGAAAAGTTGCGACTCTTGCAAATGGCAGATACAATGAAGAGGTGTGACTTCTCCTTCACATCGGAAGATATAAAAGGAAGAAGGTTTCCTTTGAGGAGGACAAGCAAGGGAGATTGATTTGGAAAATAAATTATTATTATCAAAGGTAGCAATGGAGGGTGGTGACTCAATTCTTGTGAAAGGTAGTGACTCTTTCACCAATTAAGTATAAAAGGGAAATCATTCCTAGCATTCAAGGATCACTATTCAATCATCACTCATGAATCCATCACAACAAATCCTTCATTTATCCATCTATCATGAATCCCTCAAGAAATCAAGCAAACAATTATCAAATCCTCATCAATCATCACTTCATCCTGGGATCAAGAGAACAAACAATTCAGCAATCAAGCATCGCAATATCAAGTCAATATTCATTCAATCATCATCCACCAATATACCAAAATAGCATTTATTATATCGTCACTCATCAATCATCTAATCAACAAGCACTTAATTAACACTCATTGATGTAAGGAAATTAAGGTAGTAGAACAACTTCCTACACCAACCTTTGAGGGGTGATGTAAAAACTTTCTCAGATCTTTCCAACAGTTACAGAAACTTAAGAAAAATAACATAAATAACATGTATACCATAACACAGTGATTTATGTGGGGAAAACCCTTTTAAGAGAAAAACCCCACTCTCCAAATGCCACCCAAATATTATTCATAAATCAATAACAAATCACAATATACTTGTAGAGCAAGCTTCTCTCAAGAGTATCACCAACCAGAGATTCAAAGATAATTGAATAGCTGTAAGACTCTTATGCACTTCCTCCATCTCACACACCTAATATATAGGAGGTACAATACATGAAACCTCAAACGCTATTACAAAACCATGGACTAAAAACCACTTATAAAGTGGCACCCATCTTATCTCCAATCAAAGATGCCCTATGATGTGTCAAAAACACACACCAACATGTGTGACTCCTTTTACAGCTCATTTATGTGCCCAATATGTTTTTACATTCTCTATTTTAGGAGACCCAACTTCTAGAGGCCATAACTTGTTAACCGTGTGTGCGATTGACAAACCATGTGAATATAGGATAGCTTGCGACGTGCTCTCACTCTGTAACTTGCTACATCGATTACAGACATTTTCAAGCCATTTTGAAGCCTCTAAAGCCTTCAAAATTGAATTCATGAAATTTCTTTGGCAATTTCAAAGAGAAAAACTTTAATATCTTCAAAACTGGACGTGATCTTGCAACAAAAATTTACCAGAATGCATATTTAGCCCATTCGAAGCTTTCGGGAAAATTATAGGCAAAATCTGTGCTCAAATGAATAATTACTATACATATTAACCATATGTAAATGCAAGGTCAAGACACATTTTCCTAACAACCAATGTCTCAAATCATCAAATCAATCAAGAAATAGATATGTGATTTGGATAATAAGGCAGTAAGAAATTGGAATTATAAAGCAATAATAATGTGAATTATAAGGCAGTAATAGACAACAGACAATTATATTGTTGAAATGATTGGTATGTCGCATGTCTAGATTCTGAGAATTAGTAATTAACCAACAATTAATTTTCCTACAAGCAATCATATATGGAACTAGCAAGGAAATGTGGTAGGGAAATGCAGTAGAACCAGTTACCAATATTAAGTAGACCACCCCAAGTTGGTTTGCTTGTGGATCAAGGGGTCGAATTGTCTTGAATGGATGTTCCATGCCCTTGGGCTTAATTGTGGAGAACAGTCTCCTGTCGCCCTATCGTGCTTTCCCATCAAATCCGTAATATGGTTGTTGGAAAAGGCTATAGAAAGGATTCAAATGCACAGGAATCATTATGATCATTTGTTTGATGTTAATTCATTTTTTCTTAAGTTCAATTGCTATTATGTAATTTAGTGAAAGAATACTCTTGTAAATAAATTATATTATTGGAATTGTTTTTTATGGGTATAAAACAGGTACATCTCAAAAGGGGACATTGCAAACACATGCAAAAATAGTATAATGCCAGATAGAAAGCATGCTAAGGGAGACCTAGGAGACTGAACTAATGAGCAATGTCCTTGGAATTGAGATCAAGTGCCACTTTTTATGCCTTAATGGCTTGGGATAGGTGTTTAATCATCATTTGACACAAAACTGTCTACCCATGCAACACTCAAGAAAATGGGTATTTATTCATATGCAGAGTTGTTGTTGTCTATTTGGACAATATTTTGATTTGTACTTGGAATCTTTGATCACAAGTTCATTGACAAGCCTTATTTGACAATTAACAGGCTACAGGAAGAAACACTACTTATGAATGTAGGATATAAGTCTTTTTGCCAATGCAAATTAGTTTGTATTGGGCATATAGATTTAGAGAATTAGCTAGAGATGGACCCAAGAAAAGTAAATCTGTAATGTCCCCTGCCGGGACTTAACTCAATTTGCCCAAAAATTCCCAAATAAGGTATTGATGGTGTTGGGAAATGTGTTTGTCAACTTAATTCCCTGATTTAGAGCCTGCAACCAGGTTAGTTTTAAATGATATTAGACATATAAGCCACTATTGTACAAAAATAATTCAAATTTACTATTGTAATATTCAAAATGCACATATGGGATTCCTTTGAAATTCTATCCAACAAAGTCATCATCATTATGGAGCACCAGTTGGGAGATCATACAAGGTGCCTCAAGCTGTTCCACCCAGCCTGGGAGCATGGAATGACAACCTTCATCTGGCCTCCCAGCCCCACTTGGGCATCTCTACCGGTGTGGCTTCCTAGCTACTTGCCTTCTTTGTATGTACTATGTCTCCCTTCCCAAAGGAGATGACCTATTGGATGAGAATTTTAAGAGAATCATTATTTCTAGTCTATTATGCATAAGCAGAATCATGGCAAGAATGACAATATATATATACACATACACAACAGTAGCAATGTGTAATATTCTACTTCTATTAAATTAAAGACCATATAATCAATCAGCCAGATCAGAATGCACTGTGCATCACACAGATTCCTGGAACAATATGTAAACTGGTGTTTAATTTATTAATGATGAGACTGCAGATCTCATGCTTGATGTCCTGCTTATTCTCAGTCCTCCCATGCCCTGCCTGTCTTCATCCAACATGGCTTTATACGTTGTCATTCTTCTCAAGTTGTGTGACCCTTGTGAATGGCCATCCTTTTATGAAGGTCAAATCCTCTCATTGGTGACCCTTCATTAAATGTTAGTTATATTCCAAATGGTTTCTTGTAATCGCTACTTTTGATGGATCACTGTGTTTAACTAAATAATTAGTGCTTTCTTAAATTAAAACTGCTGCATTGTTATCTTTTGATTGTTGTTCATCAAGCCATTCCGTTGCTTGTTTGTTATCACCCAGCTGTTGTTATTAATAGTGTTTTCTGATCGTTTTTCCTAAGGCGGTGGTGTTCCTTCATAGTGGGGCATGACAAAATGGCATGGTAGATTTTCATCAAAGTTTTATTCAGAGGTATTAGAAGAATTACAGCTGCTTTCACTTTGTTAAACTTAATACACATAAATGTGCGGGCTTTGTATGGACTAGTTGTGGAAGAAAGTTTCCAGTTTTTTAGAGTTGTGTAGCTAAAAATATAGCTCTATTGCATGTAGATTTTAACAAGTACTTTGTAGTTGATTGTGATGCTTTAAGTGTCAAGGCTGTGCCTATCTGATAAGGGCATACCATAGCATATCATAGAAAAAAGCTCAATGAGTCTAAGAGGAGGAAATATTGTACTCCTAGTGGGTGCTGTATGCTATTGTTCATAAGACATTATTTAATGTTATTGAGGAGGTTTTTTAACAGCAACCTAGTTTGTTCCACATAAACTAGCAAGCTTTAAAGTGCTTGAAAATATAAGAATAGTTTGCTTGTCATGCCAAATGACTAGTAACTTGTGGACTTTTATGTTTGTGATCAAGCACAAGGCAAGGAATGCAAATATTGCTTTTGATGCAATTATTTGAATGAGGGTTTTGTTAATATCTATGACCAATGAGGTGTTGGGTTTTGAGCATCTTTAGGGTGCTCTTGGAGGAGATTCAGACACTGGAGTAGCTTATGAGGCTTGTAAAAGGCCCACTATAAGGACAATAATTTCTATTTGGATTATGTGAATGATTGATTTACTTTTTAGTGGGAAGCAATTGTGTATTCCTTGAGTTATGATTGACACATACTCTTATATATATGAAGCACACAAGGTTTTGTAGGATATTTGTGAGTGAAAACCAATGCAACAACTAGATAAGCATTTTTTCTTTGGGCCTCAAATGACTTAATATGTTGAAAATGTGGATAGGTGCATTTGACACAGTTTGGGAAGTATCATTCCTTACCTATCTTGGATAAGCCTGAGCAATATACCAGCACTGATTCTGTACTTCACCATGAATGCAAATAGGAAATCTAGTTGGAGGGAAACAAAATGCATAGCTCAAATATATGTAAGTTGATGTTAAGCGAGGGAATACATCAACTATATATAACAGTCAAGATATATGTGCTGAGCATGTAAATGTATTGAAGTAAAGTAACTAAGACTAATTAAACATGTGCTAAAATAGAAGTGAGATTATTAGTGTTGCATTTTTTTAAATCAACAGAATGTGGAGTTTGACCAAATATGGTGCTGAATTGAGATTCAAAATTGTCGTAGAGAGAGTAGAGATGACTGACATCTGAGTGATTGAGAGTTTGAGAGAGTATCGTAGTAGCAATCCTATCCTAATTTCAATGATTCTGTCTCTGGCTGAGTTTGAAACGGCAATCATTTGAACCTTTGCCAGCTTCAATAAGCGCAATTGAGCCGGATTAGCTTATTGTAGCTAACTGATGTTTATGATCTAATGAATTGTTACATTGGATCTGAATTCCTTTAAGTTGATAGAGGAATTCCCCAAGTACAAAGTGTCAGTTAGTAAGCAGTCTATGCATCCCAGTGGATCTCACTATTCTTGTCTCAGAAGTTCGATGAATTGATGATGAGAATCCATTAAAATAAGACGATGACACGTAGCAGATGGATGTAGGAAACCTGTGTAATCAGTTGAAAGTTCAGAAATTTGCCTACCAAGTGCAATGACAATCATCTGAACCTTTGCCAGCTAGATTTGTCTTGTCAAGGACTAATGGGATGTTGCCATGTGTACCGGAAGTGGTCCCTACCAGATCCCCTGGGTGTTCTGAGAAACTAACCAAGTGCTACCATTAATCCTCTGAGATAGCACAGACCATTGATTTTTGTAGAGCTGAAGCAATGAGATATCATCATGTGTTTAAGCAGGTTAACAACTGGAGGATTGATGTCAGCAGTTATCATCAGAATCCAGTTATCATGCAACATCCTGCCGTAAGCCTGATTTGGTTGATAGCACAAGCTAATTATAGCAAACAAAATGACTTGGAATAAACTAGTATCTAAAGTAATATGCTTTTAAAAGAAAAAATTTGATCAGATTTTGCACCTGTTTCATGGGATAATAGTAGTACTCGTAAACCTTACAAATGGCACCAAGAGGTGTAGTCATTAGATTGACTGACTGTTCTTGAGAAGTGTATAGTGGTGGAAAGAAGTATCATTAATGTCAACTGCTTGCTGTATGATGAACCTCAATATGCTTGGTGTGAGCATGATAAACTGGGTCTTCATTAACTTTAAGACTACTTAATTGTCACATAAAACTGTAGTCAGTGTAATATGAAGTAGTTGCAAATCACTCAAAACTTGGTATATTCATACAGCTTCACAAATGGTGCTGGCCACTGCTTTCAAATATTGGTCCTTTTAAGGGTTATTTTTATTCTGCTTTAGTTCAAATCCGTGGTTAACAAATCAACAGATGTTACAATGTGTATTTTTCATGCCGAAGGCGTTTCCTTATATGAGATGGACGACCAAAGAGATAATCTGCACCGTCAAATTTTCGTTCATCATATTAACTGTGGTATTGTCATCCTGTCTTTTCTTCCCGTCCTCTCACGTGGGCAGTTTCCATACATTGATGTTGGCAGTGCTTTCTCGGGAAGAATCAAAAGAGTTAGCATTTCAAATCAACAGTCTGCAGCTGAAAATCGTGCAATACGATAAAAAACAATCTCGTTGTTGGATTTCGTTGCAAAAATATCATATCTGAGAATTATACCTCAAGCATATGTTGTATAGTGGTTTCCAGGCGCAATAAATTTTGATGGGATATTTTTTTGGTGGATGGCGTGTTTTTCTACTGCTGCACTGGAAACTTCAATTCTGCAATTTACTTCTGACAGCCTACCATCCAATCAAAGCCCTTCTATGTCAATGTCTACAACAGCACGACTTAAGTAATATTTTCATTTATGATATAGAATGAGACGTGCATGAATTGGACTCTACTCTCTGCAATTTAGATGCATTGACAGAAGAAATATCTAAACAGCAAACTAAAACATATATCTTACCAAGGGGGACAGTTTTTTTTTTCACTCTTCTTATATATTATGCGGTTTAGTTGGTTGTATAGCTACGGGTGTGAAGGGCTAGGTTTAATGAGGGAAATGAAACAACCAACTAAAACATAATAATATATAAGAAGAGTTTGGAAAAAAAAACTAAGTGTACCCCTTGATAAGATATATGTTTTAGTTTTCTGTTTAGATGTTGCCTCACTTTTGCCTCTGGCACTTCCACCTCGAAGAATATCTATCAAGGCTGGAATGGCTTCTGGAGTCTCTCCTATTAATTTCTTATATTTATCTCCAGAGGAAATACTAAAAAGTGTTGGAGCTACATTCTCCCAAACTTCCATGCTGCATCCACTTCTTACAACCCTGATAATTGGCTGCAATGCACCAGACTCCATTATTCTACTTTTATTACTCTTGTATATAGATATATTTAGAAGGGCAATTACAACATTTTTCTAACCTTTGGGATCTTTTGAAGAAAGTAGGGGCACAAGTAATGGTATGGCCCCTGCTTCTGTAATGCAAGCCCTATTGTCCATACCACATTTAGTAAGGAGTCTGAGTTCATAAGCAGCTCGCTTTTTCACTTCAAATGATTCTGTACAAAGCCTTTCCACAAGAAATTATGTCGTCATTTTAGCAGCCTGTATTGCTGCCTTAAGGCTTGGGATGCCCTCCAAGAAAGAACTTTTCTTGATTCTTTCTGACTTTTCAATGGGGATTTGATGCTCGCACAATGCTAAACAATGAGGCTTCAAAGAGCATGATTTGGAGACAGTATTCACAAGCTTCTGCCCACTCTTTGGGCATGTAGAGTTCCCTTCCTGGATCCATCTGGTAATGGATGCCAGATCATATGTTTGCCCTGTACATACAATAACGGGCTCTTGCATTAAATCCAGGACATCGGAAATCATCCACTATAAAAGAAGCATTCACAGAATCTAGTGCAGATGATTGGGTTATGCTTGATGGTTGGAACTGTGAATCAAAATCCACCCACAACAGGACACATTTACAGTGCATGAAGGCAATCAAGGTATTAATTAGGGACACATTTTTCTCTGATCCTAATTCTTTCTGATTTCTCATGTCTTCCTCCAATAACCCTGTTTCTTTTTAACAATCCGTTGCATTTTCAAGATTTAGGGCATCCAAAATCCTTAGAAGTTGAGACTCATCTGGGGCAACTTTAATCAAACTCATCCAGAAGAGCAAAAAATATAACTGCCAAGTTGTTCCTTGGCCTGACCAACAAACAATTTGGCTCTCTTGGCCTGATGAAGAAGCAACTCAACTTGCTCCCTGACCTCATCTGAGATATCCAACAATCTCAAAGGAAGGATATCCAGAGCAGAGGCCATATCATGTATCAAACCATAAAATTGGTTTGAGATTTCTTGTGTTTGCCAAAAAAAACCAAACCAAACATAGCTTCCATCACTACTAGAATCCTCCAGCAAATATTTAGTTCTCTGCAACATTGCAAACAATTCTCTAAAAGATTTTGAAGCAGGAGGAAGGGAAATGCCCAAATCTCTGATCTCTTCAAAAAGTAGAGAGGGGAAGATATTTAGGGATAGAGAGGGTTGGAGAGAAAACAAGAGAGAGATACAGATAGAGGGAGAGATGGGGATGAAATATGGAGGGGGGAGAGGAAGATAGAGATAGAGATGAATATAGAAGAAGAGGATGGGAGAAAAATAGATAGAGGGATAGAGATAGATCGAGAGGTAAAGATAAAAATAGATCTAGGGAGACAAAGAGAGGGAGAGATAGAGAGGAAGAGATAGAAAGAGATATAGATGGTGAGATAGCTTGATAGGGAGATAAGGATAGATAGAGAGGATGAGAGAGAGAGATAGACAAAGGGACAAATATAAATAGTTGACCTTCCATACCTCTGCGGCGTACCCATTGCATATTTGGAGTGGACTACTTGTGTTTCCCTATCTACAGTTGAAAATCTATGAAAACATGGACAACCATCGCAGGGATTTTGACCATCCATTTTATAAATACTATAGTTCGCAGTTTGAAAATGACATTCGTTTTGATTAAGTAAAAACAGGTTTTGAAAGGACCCGAAACCTTGTACAAAGAGCATAGAAAGATAGAACATTGAAAGATCAAATAACAACTGTGGAACACCACCCAACAAACTAGAGGAACTAACCATAGTTCCTAACAAAAAGGCCAAAAACCAGCCCAGCTAAACACACAAAAAAGGACCATCAAGATTTACATTTTGGCCCAACCTTATGAGAACATAAAGATATATCAAATGAAGGTTTGGAGAATTTGACTTTTTTTCCTTTAACTGATGTCCATCCATCCTCCACCTTCTCAGCAGCCTTCTGCCAATCCAAAGATAAACCTGAAGATGGTAAATACCAAAATAACTATGTTGGAAAGCAAAAGAAAGCAAAGAGGGGTTTCAACGTGCTTTGCTTCTTCTTCCCTCAATCTCTCTACATAGTCTAAAGAACTTGCCTTTTGCTGTGGAATAGGGTTTGCGTGTAGATCATATTGAGAGTTTGTGTAGGGTTTTGATAGATTTGAAGAATGACGAGATAGAATAGGGCAATCATAGTATTTTCACCCGACGGCCATCTGTTTCAGGTAATGTGTGTGTCGGAGTTCACAGGTCTGACAATATTGTTCTTTGTGTTGAGAGAAAATCTACGACCAAGCTTGAAGATTCTAGGTTAGTTGTTATATTTTAAAGTTTTACATTTTATGTGGGGGAACTTTTTGATGAGTGTTATGGCAAAAATGATACAATATTGTTCTTTGTGTTGAGAGAAAATCTATGACCAAGCTTGAAGATTCTAGGTTAGTTGTTATATTTTAAAGTTTTACATTTTATGTGGGGGAACTTTTTGATGAGTGTTATGGCAAAAATGATATAATATAACGGTCTCATGCAAAAATGTTGTGACAATTATTCCTTCAGTATATGCCTTGTAGCTATATTTTATATACTTCAGTTATGATCTCTTAGGAATTTTGATTGTATGTTCAAATTCATTCATGTCATGGAATGTCATCTTCTGAATTTGTCGACTATAATTTGATTATAATTCACAGCGAAAAATTGTTAATCCAACTGTACGACAATTGAATTTAACCCTATCATAGAAGATTTTCACTTTGGTCAAGACTATTAGGGGTTTGTACCATGCCTTGTTTGCGAGGGTATCTTCTACCTAATAAACTGGATGCAGCATTTTGCCTAATTTTATTTCTTTATCACACAATAAACATCATTTTTCCATAGCCCAAATTAATAAGTGTAGTATGTTTTTACAAATAACATAGAGATAAAGATAGAGATAAGGAGGGAGAAATAGAGATTGTGCAAGTGTGACTGAGAGAGATAGAGAGATAGAGATAGGGAGTGAAAAATATGGTGTGTGTGTGTGTGTGAGAGAGAGAGAGAGAGAGAGAGAGAGAGATGGCAAGCTATGACTTCTCTATTGAGACAGTTTTTGCATAAACATCACTACTTGCTCAATGATCTACCACTTGACCTCATGTAGTGCACAAATGTACGCAAAAAATAGATTGTTTTTTTTCCCAATTAGCCTTCCACACCTCTTCGGTGTACCCATTGCACACCAAGGTACGATTGCTTGTTATAGAACAATGATTGTAATTTTTGGAATATTGAAGTCAGAGTTTGAGAGAATTGGTTGGCATACACCTCAATGAGTGTTATGCTTGTATTTATTATTGAAATGGAAAGTTACAAGGTTGCTGTAACTTAACTATAAGCTATATTAGGCTTAATTAATGTGGTGTTATTGTATTAATATAAACAATAAATTCCTGTGTGTGCAAACTATGGTATAATATTATGTCTTAACATTGCATCATATTTAATAGCAATGAACTTGGTTCCTTTCTGAAGAGGATTCGCTTGTTTTTTGTATTCACAGTTGGGGTAAATTTAGCACATTTTAGCTATTTCTTTTGTTTATTAATGTTTGTACCATTGACAACTGCCTTCGTTTGCCTGTTAAAAATCAATATAGAATTATGAAATTGTATTGAAGTTACCAATAACATCTAAGTATGTCTGTATGCTGGCTTCCCTGCTTTTTTAAACTAGTAATTTGGGAATCAATCTTATAAAATAAGAATTGGATCACAGAAAAGTAATTCACAATGTTATATGGAAATTATTTGCTATAGTTTTGTGCTAGTGTGGGTGCATGATGCATTTTTGTAGTATGAACTTTTGTCAGTAGCGATACCCTGTGTTCTTTGCGCTCATCTCTCCTTCTAAACACCCTTTCTTTATGGATTAATGCATGGCTAGCTGAATTTCACCCACTTTTAAAGTATGTTTTGGAGTGAAAGTAACTTTTTGTTGCTGTTGTTTTCCTTTACATTGTTCCAACTTTAGAATTGGTTCTTGCAGATTGTGCGTTATTGCTGGAAACATCTCACCAATTGATGTAATTACCCATGTGCCCATTTTATGTGAAGAGGCAGAGGTTCCATATATTTATGTACCATCAAAAGAGGTATTTGGGATGGGGAAACATGGGATCCTGAATTTCAGCATTTCTTTTATTAGTTTTTTTACTCTTTCAGACAATGTTTTTTCTGTTTTTTTGTACAGGATCTTGCAGGTGCAGGGGCCACTAAGAGGCCAACATGTTGTGTCTTGGTCCTTACAAGCCCTATGAAAGGCATTATCAGTGAGGAGGACCAAAAAAAATTGAAAGATGATTATAAGGAGGTAGTTAAGGAAGTGCAAGAATTGACGTCATCAGTTTTCTAACATGGTGTAGTTGCCGTATCAGATTTTGTACATCTTTATCAAAATTTCTTTTGAACTTTAATTGATGATATATTAGTAGTTACATTTAGTATTGAATTTTGTAAATGCTTATTTTTCATATCAAGATGTAACTGTTTACAAAGTTATGTCGACTTTGCATTTTTTACGTCTTTTCCCCTTGGGGGATTGCTTACGTCAAATTCTGTTTAAAAAGACATTTTAAACGAGAAGGCCCCCCAAAAATTGAAGGATGAATCCAAGTAAGTAGTTAAGTGCAAGAACTGATATTATTTTTCTAATGTGATTTGTTGTACGTAGAATGTGCAGTTATTTACATTTCTAATCAATTTCTTTTGAATTATAATTTGCTAATAAAATGAGTAGTTAAACGAGTATATGATCTGTTCAATGCCATTGAATCCAAGTAAATAGTTAAGTGCAAGAACTGATATTATTTCTCTAATGTGATTTGTTATACGTAGAATGTACAGTTATTTACATTTCTAATCAATTTCTTTTGAATTATAATTTGGTAATAAAATGAGTAGGTAAACGAGCATATGATCTGTTCAATGCCATTCAATCTTGTGCATTCTTTTACATATTAAGAAGTAGCTGTTCACCGCACATTTGACACACCTTGCCCCATTGGGATTGCTTAGATTAAACATAAATTTTCAATGAACAACTTATTAGAAAAGTCTTTTTAACTTAATTTTTTAATTTATATCTGATTTTTTTCTTTCAAGTATATGATATATCAACAAAATCTAGACTTTTCTTTTATTTATATTTCAAGCACAAACGCTCCCAAGCCCTATGCTTTTTGTACTGGTCCATTAATTGTATAATTAGTCATTTGATTATGATCTCAACTGAGGTTTGAGCATTTGCCAATTTCGTTACTTATATTTACAAAACTTATTTTCTCACCTCTTGGATTACAAGTTTAGGAATTATTCCGCATTAAGGAGATACACAGTTTCCAGGTGAGAGACGAAGGTCTATTTTATGAAAATATCAATTTTGAAGTCGATTCATGCCAAACAGACGTTGCAATCTCAGTCTACCAAGTTTCGTTATTCTTGATTAAATAATAACTTCCTTATGTCGGACTAAAGCATGGTTAGCATTCTTTGGTTGTTGCATATGAAGGTGACGTTCTTGGTGAACCCCAATTTCTTAACTTCGCTCCATACTATGTCTACACATTAAACCTGGCAACCTATATTAAGTTTTAACAGTTACAGCGAAGACAAGTTTAATGGTTTCCAGGTGTCTTTAGTGGAGTGGAATATTAGAAAATTATGGAAATAGATTATTCATTTCTTCATTTTTCACTAGTTGTTAAATTTACATGATCTGATTAAGTAAATATCGCATGTGATTTTAAAACAGGATTATTGTACCATCGGACAGATCTGTGATTTAAGTCAAGATTCTGGATCCTTCCAAAAAGGAACATTACAAAGTAACACTCTTGTTTGACATTAATGTAGTAACACTCATCCTTTTCTATTTTATATAGAATAACACACATTAAGCTGCTTGTAAATATAATGCTTGTTGTTTGTAGTCAAATTACTTGGTTGCTTGTAGACTTTAATTTTTGTGATCAAGCACAAGTCAAGGAAGGCTGATTGTTTATGATGCTCATATTTGAATGATGGTTTTGGTAATATTTGAGTAATGAGGTGTTGAATTCTTAAAATATTTAAGATGCTTGTGGAGGAGATCTAGATGGTATGAGGCCTGTAAATATCCAACTATAGGGACAATGATTTCTATTTGGATTATGTGAATGATGAATTTATTCTATTGTGGGAAGCAAATGTGTATTTCTTGAGGCATTGTTGATGGACACCCTGGTTGTTGGAATTGACCTGGAATTGGAAAATGGGAATCAGTGAATTGGTATAGGCCAATTCTAATTTTGGTCCAAAACGAGCATTTTGTCAATCCACCTCAGAACTTGGAATTAGAATTGAGGTATGGAATTGGAATTGAGAATTCAATTTTGAGAAGGGAAACCAATTCCCGTTTTCCAATTCCATGTCAATTCCAGCAACCAAACGGGCACATGAGGATTTGTAGGATATTTGGGTGTGATAAACATGTACAATACCTAGAAGAGTATTTTTGTTGGGCCTTGAAAGCTTAATAAGTTGGATAGGTGCATTTGCCAAATTTCATGAGGGTAGGCAATAAAATCATCAAGTTATGACCCATCATGACAAACTTAAAAGTGGCAAGGGGAATTGACAGGCAAATCATGATCCTTTTTAAAAGGACAAGTTCAAACGCTACATGCAAAATTATTCTTAGAAGGAAGCAAGGAGATCGTAATGACGTCTTGATGATTTGAATCTTCTTAGGACACAATAAAATAGTTCTAAAAGGATGCTTATGTGACAAATGCCACTTATCTACACCAACTTGGACTTAAGGCAATATTTTATCAATGAGTTGGGGTCATGTCTCTTGAAACTTTAATTGTAGCTCTTAATATGAAAGGTAGAGTGGGTAATTTATCCCCATACAGATACAGTCCACAAGGCCTTGTGAGTAAATGCAACATGAAAGTGAATGTTCATGTGTGTGATAAGATAGAAACACATGAAGTTATAGAGCAATAAACAAAAGTAGAAAGTAAGAAGTATATGAGTACATAGTTTCCAATAAAGGAAAATCTAGCCATTTATGGCTTGGGATAACAAATAGTCATGAACATGTAGTTAGGGAGCAATTATCTTCAGTTGTAGCCTAGTACGTGGGAATGCTTTAGATTCAAAGTGAGGGTCTAAAAAATGTAAATAGATGATGAATGGAGGTGCAAGTCTTTGCAATAGCACTTCTTAGATCTATTCGCTTCTTAAAGACTTTTGAATTGCATATCAATCATGGGAAGAATTTTGGCTCATTCCTTGAACTTTATCTAACTTTTTTTTTATAGAAGGGTAAACGTTTTGACTCGGAGCTATGAACCGGTGAGTCCACAAATGGGGGACCTCATCCCCATGGGATTTGAACCTTGATGGCAAGGACAACAACGTAACAACAAAATCATCACAATATGCCACTATTGGCATTGAACTTTCTCCAACTTATTCATTGATTTCCTCCCCAAAATTCTCAAACTTATCATCATCAATAGTATTATTCAATAAAAAAATTCTACCATACTTCTATTTTCTTGTTACTCATCTCCTTTTTGTTCACTGCTTGCTTTCTAGTCTTGCAAGGAGGGTTATACAAATATTTATATTGATATAAATATGCACAAGGTAACAACTCAAACTTTCACTTTCTCTTGGCTAATTTATCTTGTGCCTTTGGTTGCAACTTGGCTTTCTCTAAGTTCTTGAACTTTCTCGCTAGGAACATTTTGTTACAAGCATTGGCCATATTTACCTTATTTTCTTTTACCATTTCTAGTTAAGATGTTTGTTAGGTTATAATTCCATCATAATTCAACTTGTTTTTTAGGGTTTCAAGTACTTTATGTTTGAGCAAGGTAATTTGGTGACAAATAAACAACTGTGAAGAAAATCTTATTGGTTTTACAAGCTCCACAAGTTAAATCTATAATATACAATAGGTTCAAGAAATCCAAAACAAAGTTCCATTTAATATTATGCTTGGGTAAAGCAAAAACATGGTCATTCAAGTCACAAAATTTTATAACTATGCTCTTAGGCATCAAATATTGATCCACTTGTTTTCCCCTATAAAAAAATACTTGCATAATTGGTAGCTTAGTTTGGTTCCCTCTCTATAAAAATGATTTACACAATTTCTGTAGTCACAGTTCTCTTCTTGATTTGTCTCTTAAAAGATTCTTGACATGAATCTGTTCACAAAAGAGCTATAGGAAACAAAATGTGTAATCAAAGCCATAGTATAACCATCCACCAATTGAGGGGAAACATTGTAAATAAAAAATTGGAATCCCATGTTAGCAAAAATTTATGAATTTTGGTGTAGGATAAGGAACAACATGGAAGCTAAATGTCTAAATTTACAATTATATTAAAATCCCTTAATCACTTATACATGTTAGGGTAACAATTTACAAATCAAAATAGCATGGAATTGCAAATTTCTTATTTGTTGTCTATAAATACTATTGACAAAATCAAATAAAACCTAATAATATTTTTCAATCAATCAAATCGTCACAAGAGGAGATTCACAATACACACTATGTTGTGGTGCCACTAGGTATTGTCAAAGTGTAGAAATACCATGTCAGAAAATGATAACAAAAGAATAGTGGTAGGATGAAAGTGTAGGAAATATAAGTATCATGTATTCCCACAAGGCACAATTGGTGTTAAAAATTAAATCTATATAATTAACTTAAACATGTTAAGTTCACTATGTACTAAACAAATTAGTAAGATAATCTCCTAAATTCATCTGCAAAGAAAGTAAAGTAAGATGAGAAATAAAATGCATATGAATTCAAGCCTTATCATGACTAGTTTTTCACCAAAATTCTTAAATTCAATTAATGAAGCTATACTTTTATTTTCATCTTCGTGAATGTATACGAGCTCAATTCTTTTGATGGTGGGTGAAAGAGGAGACAACGATCTTCTTGGTACGATCCCAAAGAATGAAGAATTCAAATGGACTAATAAAAGAGCCTAGAAAGGTTTGTGCATTGCCTAAAATGGCTGTGGAATCATTGATCCTTCCTATCTTAGGATTGGACCACTTACTCGTTTTGCTAACAATCTATGAAGACTCCACCAATTCAATTTTCCTTCAACTTAAAAAAACATGTAGTTTAGATGCGAAACTCTTGGAGATCAATGAATAGCTTAGAAGACATCATCACCAACATCACAATAATCCACAAGAAGCCCTCTAGATCTATGTTCTAACTTTTAGTCGATCTCTATATGCAACACTTATAAAATTACCACTTGCACCCAAAGGAGGTACAAGGTTACGTCGATAAGAATTTATATATAAGTTATATACTATTGTTTCTCTCTATGACTTGTCTTAACTTTTAAATTATGTATGTATAGATTCTTCTACTTTTATATTCTACATTAATAGGGGAAATAATCTATAGGTGAACATGTTGCAATAGTTGTTATAGCACTTGTTGATATAATCTCGATTATTTTTAACAATATTGCACCAAGAGTTGTGACTTTTAAAGTTGTTAGCGTTGACGATCACTACTCATAATTGAATGAAATGCATTTCCTAGATCTAAAAACCAAAAATTCATGTGATGCTACATTAGTGCATGATTAATATATGCCTTAGTGCACAAGTATCAATTTTATTTTTTGGATGTGTTGAGACACCTTGGCCAAAAAACATGCTAGTTTGGCATCATATTTGATGGTATGGTGCTAAACCCTTAGTTATAAGTAGTGGAATCTTCAAGTAAGTTGTTTCTTAGGAGTGATTTAAAATTTCAATGTAAGATTTTGGGAAACACAAAGTTAGGATGCTCAAATATTGGGTTCTCTCTCATTCTTGGTTTTGCACATGCTCATTTTTATTTTACAATTCTTCATGATTTATAATGTCACCCTATTTCATATATTTCATGATTAGATGGTACTTCCATGCTATGCTCATCTTCCCTATAATTACATGTGCTTCATATGATTTTTATGTCCTACAATTTTCTGATCTTTAGTATGCTTACACATTTTGATCTTATGATAACATATCACACAATATTTATCTATGCATTCATGTATGATTTCATGTTTATTAAAGATTTATCTTATGATATTAATTGCTTCATCGCCTTTAGTCTTTATTATGTTGTGATCATAGAAGCCTTATCATGCCATTAACATTTTTACCATTATGTTGTCATTTATATGTTGGAATTTATGTATCATTCTTCTAGTGTTATCTTATTGTTTGAAATTACACTATCTAGGACATCATGTGCTTCCCTGTGTATATATGCCTACATCTTAATCCATTAGATTGTTTCTTTTATCAATATCACCGTTTGTGCATCAATTTTTATTTCCCCCCTTTCATACTTTGTATCTAACCAATTTATAGGGGTTTATATATTGTCACTAATGTTTCTTTATGATTAATATTTTCTATAGTATCTTGTGTTAGATAAAAGCACAACAACTTATCTAAAAGAATTATATTAATGATAATCTCACATTAAGAAAAGGGTATCGAACCTGCATTATTACACTATGTGGATGAAATCTTGAAATGCACAATCATATTATATTTACATGCATAAGAAAGTAGAGGTAGAGTGTAATGGTGAAATTAATACAACATCCATTTACCGTTAAGTTTCTTGCCTATCTAAATGGGAATGTCTTAATGCATTAAGATATTGACAAGTAATATACTCTTATACTAAGCTTGTCTCCAAAGGGTTCTAATTATTAAAGATTTTAAATTCAAATTCCAATTAACTTTCTTAACTAACACACATTTACATAACATATTTCTATACATTACAAGATGTTGATGTGTTATGACATGTTCAGTAATCTTAAATTGAAGTCATATAATGACTTCTAAAAAAGAATGAGATACAAAATGCAACTTTTATAAAATAATTTTATAATATTTTAAACTCCACAAATTATGGTCTATACTTTATGAAAATATCTAGAAACGTCATTTTTTGTAAGGCCACTTGAAAACTCTTCTCTCATTATTATATAATGTTGATCTTTTACATGTATATCTTTCAAACCTTAAATTCATATGCAATTATTGTGATTAAATGGTGATATCTTCTACGTAGAAATTTTTATACTTTCTGCCAATTCCTTGTATCCTTTAAATGTAATCAATTGTACCAATCATATAATATAATGATTTTTAATGATTAAATTTATAGTGAAAAATTCACGTGCATTACAAATTCATATTCTTTATGACTCCATTCCCATCATGGATGTATGTATTTTATACCTTTATGTTCCTTGTGAATATCATTGCATCCAATGAGATCACTATTTGTGTAGGTTCTCTTAGAGACACATGTCATTATTTTCTATCTCATTTTTAGTTGGCTCTTTCTTTTCCATTTATTACATATTTGTTGGCATTGATAAGTAGTAGTTCATAATTCCTAATTTTATATCTTTGAAAATGGAACATTTCATTACAATAGAAAATGCAGTTTTATTTCCTATAAGCTAACCCTTGCATAATAACTTACGTATAAATAGAAGTACATGATATTTTCAGAACTAAAGTAGAAGTAAACGAGTAGGAGAGTAAATTTGTAAAAAAAGAAGTTGATTATATTGAATTGTGACCTTCCTATATAGTAGACTATTCTCGAAGTTCAATATTTGAAGCATCCAAATAAATTATTGTTTGAAAAATGAAAACGAGTATGCATTACATAGTTGACCATATTGTATTGAAGGTCTTTTTTTGAAAATTTCAATTTTTCAAGATTTTGGTTTTTCTTTGATTTCATGCCTACACCTTGAAACCAGAAATTAGTGAATTTTTATAGTGAATGAATGAATGGTTGTGTGTAAGTCAAATAGATATTGTTTATTTTTCCCAGCTTTCACTTTGACTAAATTTAGAAAAAAAATATTAGTTTACATTGCTACCTTGGATCAATATTAGTCTTACAGTCTTATTGTACAATAAATATTAGTCTTACAATTTTATTGTACAAGAAAATCAAATATGACAATCCAACAAATGTCCACAAACATTAGTTAGTGATAGTATGGATTTATCAGCAATCAATAAAAAATGATCTAACTGCGTATAGATTTCAAAATATAGAACTCATTAAAAAAGTGGCAAGTCACTCACTTTAAGATTCTGCACAAATTATCCCTAATAGATGTGAGTGAAAAAATGGACAGAATTTACTGGAATTTTTTAAGAAACCCTATCACAATAATTTTTTTAAAAAGAAGATGAACTAAAACCCTAAAAATGTTGCTTGAACCTATTCTAAAAATATTGATGTCAAATTACCAATAGTGACATAAGATTATTCCTTGTGGAGAGTTTCTCCCATTTTTATTTTGACATGAACAAAGCACTGTGAAACCAAAAACAATCTCCCTACATCAACTCGTTCAATCTATTTACAGTAACTAAAAAATGAGATCTACAAATATTGGGGTTTCTGAGCTATTATATTTGTAAGTCCCATCATTGAATCAAACCTAACCATATTGTTTTAAAAATCTACAGTCCTTGAATTTTAATTATTTCAAACAATTTAATAAAAAGAGCCAACCAAAATGAAAAAAAAGAGAGAGAATTCTGTTGATCAAGCACCAACTGACCAATTGCTGTCTTCGATAGTTGCAATCAACTTAAAAGATTCAGAAGTTAATTCTACTTATAAAATCAGACCAAGATATTTGATAAATAACAAAAGCTATCCCCTGAATAACAATGCACGCATGCCAAGCATTTACGATGAATCACAGGTTAGAAGTGCACCTCACAATAAATGATATGTGGTATCAAATAACAATGAAGATCAAACACTAAGTTTCAATTGGAAAACAAAAACTAACCTTGGTAAAATATTTTGTTGGTAAATTCTGTGGCACTCATGTCTTGTTTTCCATTCAACAAAGGATTTATAAGAAACTCTCGAATGGCTTCTCCCTCCATCAAAAAATTCAAAAGATATCGGCCATGGGAGCCAAAGCAACATAGGTACAAGGTTAAAGGGAAACACTATTGGA
Organism: Chamaecyparis obtusa; assembly: GCA_027943335.1. Classification (NCBI taxonomy): domain Eukaryota; kingdom Viridiplantae; phylum Streptophyta; class Pinopsida; order Cupressales; family Cupressaceae; genus Chamaecyparis; species Chamaecyparis obtusa. Next base: position 248,912 of record BSBK01010161.1, on the reverse strand, counting down.
CTTGGTGTGTTTTCCATAGTTAACCTTTCCATCAACAACTCTAATGGTGAGCTCTTTGCTGTGAAATCTATAGTGTTTAGAAAATGAAACAACATTCTCAAGTCTTTGGACTCTCCATACATCGTGTGCTGCCAAAGACATGGGTAGTCTTTATATTGTATAGCATGGAGAATGGCATGGAGATGGGTAGTTTGATGTTGGAGTACATGCAAGGAGGCAGTGTGGGAGACCAAATGAGTAAGTTTGGAGGAAATTTGTTGGAATTAGTGACCAAGAGCTACACTCGTGACATGCTTCATGGATTAGGTTACCTCCACAAGTAGGGGACTGTGCACTGCGGTGTCAACAACAAAAATGTTCTTGTAGGATGCGCTGGCATTGTCAAACTCATCGATTTGGGATCCGCTAGAAGGACAAGGGAGAAGGGGATAATAAGCATTATAAGAGGTAATGTAATAAGCAACTAACAATTTTTTTTCTAACATTATATCATTTCATTATTACATTCACAAGTACATTCCTTAAGGTTCCCTTAATGAATTCATTTACCAACATATAAACATTACTATTCAAATTGAATTTCATTTCTTTTACTTTTACATTTCAGATTTAAGAGAGAGATAGAAAGTAATATTTCATTCCTAATAATATCTTTTACTTCCTAATTCATTATCATTTCTCTTTCCTACACATTGGATAACTATCCTTTACAATTTACAAATAAATCTTTACATAGGAAACAATTCTTTTCATTACAACATAGGAGGGGTAGAGAAGATAATTCAACATTACACTTTTCATTTCAACTTTGAACTTTCAAATAACATCCCTTGAAATAAACCCCTAAAACTATCCCTCCCTAATTACATTGCTTTGCTCTTTCAAATACAATTTATGATAATGAATCAAATTACAATAATAAGTACATGAATGGCCCAAATGCTTTACAAAAATATATTTACATCTTCCTTTCAATAATACATGATACAAAATAGAAAGATCTTTTTCATTGCATGAAATCTGCACGCATCCAAGTCACGAACCACGAACATGACCTCGAAATATATTTTCCACCCAACCATGTGAAACTAATAAAGTCCCACACCCCATGCTACGAGATAGAACCAAGATACTCACAAGGACCTAAGAAATCTAATGCTTTACAAAACATAACTTGAAAACAAATACATGACTTAACAAAATATCACTTTACTATACACATAGGTTAGGTTTCTAGCATACCCTCTAGGTGAGTGTCATCGCATATCCTGTATTTTGGGATCCTCCCTGGAAACCATGCAACTCTGGTACCCCCTTTCTGACTAGGGATCCTCCCTGGTAGTTACCTATGGTCCCGGTACTCCAACAAGACTATGTGGACATTATTATGTGTCTTTCATTATCTTTTGTTCCCCCCCTCATTCCCAAATTCATTATTAGGTTATCACTTTTTACTAACCCACCTATAGGATTTTATGGAAACCACTTTAGGGTTCCATCACCTATGGAGGACCACTCACCTAGGATACCTAGTCCCCTACCCACACACACATATGCCATGAAACCATCAAGTACTTCTAAAGGTTCATCTTGCAGGTCTAGAAAACCCTCCTGTGCACTCAGACCACCAAGACGAGTTCTAGCCTCATATTATGAACTCAAACATAAACCAAGTGCTAAAATCATATAAGTAACATCTTATAATGCCAACTAAACCATGGATAGACATTCATAAGTGATACCAAATGCAGCCCAATCACAAGGAACAAGTTATAGAGGTTCTAAGCCCAAATTTTGAAAATTTTGAGACCCTGAAACCCACAAAAAACCCCATATGACATTGTATGGCTACCCATATGACATTATAGTGATACTCATATGACATTTGACCAAATTTCATATGGGTATGAGTACAAATTCATACGACACTATAGGATGCTTTATCAAAACTGAACTCAACTTCTCGAAAATCTGTGAAACTGACATTTTTAGGTGTGGAGAGTGTCTGGGAAAGGTTCCCCGAGTTATAATTGATGTAGGGACATAAATACCACATATATAACACATCCTCAACACTATCTAAGCCTCAGACAAGTATAATCAAATAAAAACTACCAATCATAGAGAAGCCCACAGAAGCAAAAATGGGGAAATATGACTGCAACCCTTCCCTAAACCTTCCTAACCCTTCCTAATTCTTCCTAAAATTTCCTAATACATTAAATAACAATATAATACACCATTATAAGCTATCAAAAGCATTCCTAAACTTCCAGTAAATAATTTACAATAAAAACTATACAAACACTCATAAATTTACTTCCTAGATGCATAGTTTGAGCACATAGAAAACATAGTATTTAAATTTCCTTTTTAACTCATACTATATATATCATATAAAAATAATATAACATAGAATACACATTCCTAAACACACACACAGTAAGAATAGAGAATTCATCCTGGATTCAGACCCTACCTGGGGTCCTGCGGAGAATCCTCTTCAAGCGGCTGGAGCACACTCTGCAAATCTCCAAGGAATGGCAGCCTCCTAGATGGATTCCCATTGGAAAGAAATACTCCTTCTTCATAGAAAATCCCCATACTAAAACTCACAAAACCAGAGAACTCTCAACCTCACAAAAACCTCAAAAAAGATCTTTCCAGAATGATATATGCAGACAACTTCAAAATCTCTCTAAAAACTCTAATCCCCAAATCTGCCAAAAGCATAAATATTTAACCTCCAACTATGTGGTTGGAGGAGTTTCTTTACGGGAAGTAACTTCTCCAACTTCCATAGTTGGTTGGAAAATCAAACCAATCATTCCCGTAAACACTTAACAAAGTTTCTTAATAAATTTAATTAAATTAACCTCCAAAGAAACTATAACAAGAAGAATAAACAAAAAGCTTTCAAGGAAAACACATAGCACAATTGGAAACCAACTGACTTAACTTCTAGGAGGTCTCGAGTTCAACTCCCCCTAGATAACTAGTTTTGCCAAAAAAGAGCTTTCTTTATTATTTATTGTTATTATTTTCACTTATTTATTTATTTAATTCATTTTAGTTAATACACTCTATTTAATACACTTTGTTTAATCATTAAAATACCATTTACACAAGTGATTAAAAACACATAAATAATATTATTTATATATGCATGGGTACATGCGTGTGCACCCACATATACACATACCTATATAACATACATTCAATTATAACACCAATATAAAATAAATTATATATATATATATATATATATATATATATATATATATATATATATATATATATATATAAGGATAATTCTAACTCACAACATAAATCTCAGAACAACATCGAATCATAAATCACAAGACCACATCATAAACTGCATTCAAATCCCCCAACTAGGGTAACCTCCTAAACAAAAATCTAAGTCCATGGGTAACCTTGAGAGTAGCTTGGTAAAATATTCACACAACAACGGTTTGAAGATTTTGAAAGCACACTTAGACTTGTTTAGCCAAGTGGAGACGATGCCTGGTACATGCATCCTGCATCACCTACATACATACATACATACATACATACATACATACATACATACATACATACATACATACATACATACATACATACATACATACATACATACATACATACATACATACATACATACATATATATATATATATATATATATATATATATATATATATATATATATATATATATATATATATATATATATAGTGGAAAACAAGGAGGGAGAGTACGACATCGTGCAGGAGTAACCATATAATGGGGTTAGCAGGGTTAGATCCATATAAATATATAAATTAAATATGAACATTTCACAATTAGTTCATCTTTAGACATTCATCATTTTATTTCAAATCATTTAATATCTCATTATAAACTCTATTAACCAATAAATATGAAATCAAATGTCCATCATGAAATAACATAATCCAAACATAAAATCCAAGGTATCAAAGTACTGATCCTGCCAATCTAAAATACGTAGATACTAGAGTGGGCATTACATCCTCTCCCTCTAGGATTAGGCTTACTCCTAAAAGCCTACAAACAAGTACGAATATGCAGATCTGAGTCTTCTAGCATCCTCCCAAGTGGCAAAGGTCTCATCACTGTGGTCCCATTGGACCCTTACCTGCTCTATGATGCTACCCTTGAGGGTCAAAGTCCACTGCTGGAGTATACGCACTGGCTCCAAAGCCAGCTGCTTGTCCTCTACTTGCAAAGTGTTCCAATCTAGTACATGAGTCAAATCATGAATATAATCTCTAAGAATGGATACATGAAACACATCATGCACACATGTAAGGCTAGGTGGTAGGGCAAGTCGGTAAGTAACTGATCCTATCCTCTCAAGGATCTCAAATGGACCCACAAATCTCAGTGCCAACTTAGAACATTTTCCATAACGAATATGGATCTTATGTGGGAAGACTCTCAAAAACACCTTATCTCCAACATATAACTGTCTATCAATCTTGTTAGCATCAACATACTTCTTCTGCCTATCTTGAGCTGTCACAAGATGCTCTATGATCTTCTAAACTTGCTACTCCATATTCTGTAACATCTCGGGGTCAAGTAGTACTCTATCCTCTAAGTGATCCCCACTTAGAGGGGTACGAAAAGGATGACCATAAAGAGCCTAAAAAGGTGACATCCCTATAAAACTGTGATAGCCATTATTGTATGCAAACTCCACTAGGTACAAAGAATCTTTCCAATGGGTCTGTCTGTCCATCACATACATTCTAAGCGTTTCCTCAAGAACTTGATTAACTCGCTCCGTCTAACCATCAGTCTCCGGATGATATGTCGAAATGAAATTCAGCTGAGTCCCTAAGGCATATTGCAAAAAGGTCCAAAAATTTGAAGTGAACACTGGATCCCTATCAGAAATAACCTTTCAAGGGACACCATGGAATCTGACTATATCCTTCATGAAAATTCTGGCTATTAAGGTGGCAGTATAGGATGACTGCATAGGAGAGAAATGTTCTACCTTGGTTAACTTATCCACTGTGACCATGATAACATCATGTCTTCGATATGTGACTAAGAGTCCCACAATAAAATCCATAGATATCGTATCCCATTTCCATTTGGGAATTGAATGAGGTTGAGGGAGGCCTGTTGGGTGATGATGCTCGGCCTTGACCCTTTGACATTTTAGACACCTAGCCACAAAATATTCTATATCCCTCTTCATACCCGACCAAAAGTATAACTGTTGCAGATTTGAATACATCTTCTTAAACCTAGATGAACTGAATAGGGAGCACGAAGTGCTTCCACCATGATAAATTTCTGAAGATCGCCTAAAAGTGGTACATAGATTCTACCATGTTGCCTCAGCAATCCATCTGACTCTAAGGAATACTTTGATAATCTTCCTTTTAAGGCCCTTCCCGACTCAATTTCAGCCTTAACTTCTTGATACAAAGTATCTGAAGGAAGTGACTGCAAGATCAGACTTCTCAAATCAGTCTAAAGGGAGAGCATGGATAACTCATGTATCCTTTTTCTCAAAGCATCTGCTACCACATTCTCCTTACCTTGAATATATCTGACCTAAAAATCATATTCGCAAAGGAACTCCATCCATCGGTGCTTCCTAGCATTGAGATTTGGTTGAGTAAATATGTATTGAAGGCTTCGGTGATCAGTGTGTAACTCAAATCGATGCCCCAATAGGAAGTGTCTCCAATGGTTCAAGGCATGAACTACAACTGCTAACTCCAAATCATGCGTGGGATAGTTAAGCTCATGGTCCTTAAGCTTTCTAGACTCGTAAGAAATAGCTGTTCCTTCTTGCATCAATACTACCCCTATGCCTTCCAAGGAGGCATCAGTGCAAACTACAAAGTTTTCAGCGGGGTCAAGTACTACCAAAATCAGGGCATTGGTCAGTTTATCCTTAAGGATCTAAAAAGCTTTCGAACATTTCTCAGTCCAAATGAACTTCTTCCCTTTCCTTTGCAAGGAAGTGATGTGATGAGCTATTCTGGAGAATCCTTGGATGAAGCATTTGTAATATTTGACTAAACCAATGAAACTACGGACCTTTGAGACCTTGGTGGGGGTTGGTCATTAAACTATAGCTTGTATCTTGGTGGGATCAACTTCTATACCTTCTCTTGAGATAACATGACCAAGATACTTAACTTTAGGTTGAAAGAATTCACACTTCTCCAAGTTTGCAAACAACTAATTCTCACGAAGACATTGTAACACTTGTCGAAGATGTTGTTCATGTTCTTCCACTGACTTAGAATACACAAATTTGTCCAAGAAGGTACTGGATACCCCATTCATAAGAATCATGAACACTAAAGGTGCGTTAGTCAGACCGAAAGGTACTATGGTAAATTCATAGTGCCCATACTGTTTATGAAAATATGTTTGGTGAATGTTGGCCTCGTGAATCCTTAACTGATGATAACCCGACTTTAGATCAATCTTGGAAGATACCTTGGCTCCTTTCATTTGATCAAATAGATCATCGATCCTCGGCAAAGGGTACCGATTTTGAATGGTTACTTTGCTGAGTTGGCAATAGTCAATGCACAACCTAAGTGAACTATCCTTCTTCTTAACAAAGATAATTCACTAATACATTTGGGGGCATTTTGCGACGGCTATGTGTCACAATTGTGACGGCTATGTGTCGCAATAGCGACACCCATAGACGTCGTAGTTTTTTAGTCGCAAATTGCGACGTCTATGGGTAGCCGTCGCAATTGCGATGCCCTCTCATCGCAATGTTGCCCCTTTACCCATTCTGGGCCTCTACCACATTGCGATGGCAGGGCATCGCATTACGACGGGTTCCTGTTGCAATTGCGACGCCCGTGGGTGGATTAAAAAATAAAATTATTTAATACATTGCTAATGAACCACATTAATGCTTTTTTCTTTCAACAAATGAGGACACTCACTGTAAAGACAACATGATAATGTACACTCACTGTAAGGACAGTCACAAATGAGGACATCTCACAGTGACTGTCCCTTGTGTAATTGCCACTTGAATGTATTGCTATTCAGCCACATTAATGCTTTTCTTCTTCAACAAATGAGGATAGTCACTCTAAAGACAACATGATAATGTACACTCACTGTGAGTGTACATTATCATGTTGTCTTTAGAGTGACTATCCTCATTTGTTGAAGAAGAAAAACATTAATGTGGCTGAATAGCAATACATTCAAGTGGCAATTACACAAGGGACAATCACTGTGAGATGTCCTCATTTGTGACTGTCCTTATAGTGAGTGTACATTATCATGTTGTCTTTACAATGAGTGTACATTATCATGTTGTCTTTATAGTGTCAATAAATGCATTATTACTTAAACTGAAGAGTACTCTAAAAAATATGTCATTGTGGAGTTCTGATTGCTTCCAATTTGATATACGCTTGTTCTACTTATGTATCCAGCATCATGTAAGAAAAGTTGATGCTTTTAAAATAGATTCATTTAGCCATGAAATGCCTGTGCATGTTACATACAAGATTCCAAGGCCCAAAACTGATTACTCATTATAATTCATGTACAGAATGATAATCAACCACAACGAGGCATGCGTAGGCGCTGCTTAGATTTTGAGGCATCAGAAGCTCGCAGAAGAAACTTGACCAATGGCTCATGGAATGCAACAAACTTATTGCCTAAAACAGGAACATTGGTAACCACAGATGATGGTTCTGAAAAGAACACTTCACCATCAATGTCACGTGAGGGAACTGCAATTTCTGATGGCAAGAAACTTGTAGTATATAAGAGAGATGCAGGTACAGATGCTGGGAGAAGTTCCCAATCTTTATCTGTTGGACAGTTTTCATCTTGCTCTTATAAAACATCTGAGGGTAACTCAGACAAGTCTGACAGCTCACTTAGAAATAATGGGCATTCTTCTATGTCAGTGGGTATGCCAACTGGGATTGGTTTTCATTTAAATAGCCTTGCCTCTTCAATGTCATTAAATTGTGGAACTGGGCTGCTAACAACTTCAAAGGGAGCTACTAGCATGCAGGGAATGCTGACTTTGTCTGGAGTGAAGGAGGCTCCTGGTGACAGTCGAACAAGTTCTTTACTTCCTGTAAGCTCAGGTGGAAATATTTCAGTATCAACAAATACAAGCATGGCTCCTGGAATGCTTGTGTCAGTTGTGGAAAAGACTAGAATTGATCAACAGGAGGTGCAGTCTTCTAGAAACACACAGATTGGAGTCACAAAGTCCACTACATGTTTCCGATCCCTAACAGTTGGCATAAAGCCATTGCAATGTAGGCAACCTTTTAAAACTGAATATATGAACTCAAGTCCACTTGACAAGAAGAGGCCAGCGCTACAAGATATTTCTCGACAACCTGGATTTGGTATAGGGGAAGAGTATAATCAGAGCAGTCCTAAGAAGAAAAGGTAATTGTAGGATTTTATCAACTTTACAGAGATTTGTCTTCATTTGTAATGCTTTGTTGTCTGGATAATTTTGAATTCACTTTTGCATCCTTTTCTTTAGCTTTGACTTTTTCTTTGAATGCCCAGAAGAAAGTCTGCCACGACTGGGGATAAAGAAGGCTGCAAACGTTGCAATTGTAAAAATCAAAATGCCTTAAATTGTGAGTCTTTGTGCACTAGAGTGGGTTTATTATTTGGTTCCTATGTCTTTTCTATTTGTCTCAGAACTTGAACATTGCTATGAAGGTCTATGTGTTAGCACTTAAGAAAAGCAAATTGCAATCCAGAACATTCTACGTACCTCTTAGATGCAGCAGATCAGATAATTAAATAAATAGATGTTTTTTGATTTTTGCATTTCAATTCATGTATTGACATGACTAGATTTATAGTTTTAATTTAAATGAAATTCTTACTAGTACTCTTGCAGGTATTGTGAGTGTTTTGCAGTAGGAGTATACTGCGTTGAGTCCTGCACATGTTAAGAGTGCTTTAACAAACCTGAGTATACAGATATGGTTGTTGGCACACGCCAGCAGATAGAATCACGCAATCTGCTTGCTTTTGCTCCTAAAATTGTTCATGGTGCTGACTCTCCACCAACTAATGGGGTGAGAAAATACTGAGAGGTTTTCCTTTGTTCTGGTGTTTTCTCTTTATAGTATCACTATTACTTAACTATCTATGGAGAGTTCTTATCTTTCTCGCTATCTTACTTCAGCAGAGAGAGTGCACCGAGACTCCAGCATCGGCAAGGCACAAAAGAGGCTACAATTGTAAGAAATCAATGTGTCTGAAGAAATACTGTGAATGCTATCAGGTAGATATCTTCAATTGATTGCTTAATTTAAGGTTAAAGGCTGGAGAGTAGTTTATGTGTATTCTGATTAGTGCTCGTATCTTTTATTTTAGGAAGGGGTTGGCTGCTCAGATGGCTGCAGATGTGAAGGTTGTAAAAACACGTTTGGCAAGAAAGAAGGTATCCGGTCACTTTTTTCAAATATCGAATGCATCATATTATCTCAATATATACATGAACGATAATACAAATATTGAATGCATTATATTCTGTCATTCTATACATGTACGACGATTCAAATATCAAGTGCATTATATTATCTCAGTCTATACATGAATGATAAATTTCATTTGCAACTTGTATAGGAGGATCAGATGACACAGAAGACAAAGAATCTCAGGATGAGGTATGGGAGAAGGCTATATTAGAGGAAAAGCTAGGGCTTTGTTACTGTCCCTTGTGACAGTAACAAAATTTGATGAAAATAATTTTTGTTTCACTCAACTTTGACATTCACAACTTCCTCTTTTATTATAATAAGAAAAAATACAGTGACTTTAGAGAAAATAATGAAACTAATACAATTGCAATACAGTGGTATTTAGAACAAACAGAGCTTCACAACCATCAAAGAAGAAAAAAGCACATGCATATATCGAGTACTCCTCAATCAAAGAGATAGAGAAGAATTCAAAACATACCCAGACTGAACATGGCCATACCAAGACCAGCATCAGACAATATTCTTATTGACTGCTCTAGGATAGCTGGCATTTCAACTTTCCATCTGCAAAATAGATTATAAAAACATGAAAATATATCAGAGATGTTTGATATTGATACAAAACAACACAGATTCATTTCTTCATACACCTGTATATCATAAAAATCCTTGCACACTTCGAAAAATTGTATTGCCTTTTACTTACTCAAAAGTAATTTACATAAAGCAGTCATTTGATTAACATGGATCCTAATATTCACAAGTACATGGTCATGTGCTCCATCGTAGCATCTTATAGATTTAGATCTGTTCTTTGAAATAATTCAATGTTTTGTTTACAATCCACAAAAGAAATATTTTCCCTCGTCTACTTAATCCTAAACAAAAGGCCATATAGCAATATAGATAGAACTATATAACAGAAACCATAAACAATGGTAACCTTAGTAGTAGCAAGAAATTGTTGCAAAAACTTTACCTTATCATACCCAGATTGTTGCTTTGCCTGGCAGAGGGAAATTTGATCAGTAAAATTGACACAGAGTATGCTGTCTCCATTGTCATGCTGGATAACAAAACACCAACTTTAATGGGCATGTACTGTCCCTTGTGTAATTGCCACTTGAATTCATTGCTATTGAACCACATTAATGCTTTTTTCCTTCAACAAATGAGGACAGTCACTATAAAGACAACATGATAATGTACACTCACTGTAAGGATAGTCACAAATGAGGAAATCTCAGAGTGATTATCCCTTGTGTAATTGCCGCTTGAATACATTGCTATTGAACCACATTAATGCTTTTTTCCTTCAACAAATGAGAACAGTCACTGTAAAGACAACATGATCATGTACACTCACTGTAAGGATAGTCACAAATGAGGAAATCTCAGAGTGACTATCCCTTGTGTAATTGCCGCTTGAATACATTGCTAATGAACCACATTAATGCTTTTCTCCTTCAACAAATGAGGACAGTCACTATAAAGACATCATGATAATGTACACTCACTGTAAGGACAGTCACAAATGAGGACATCTCATAGTGACTGTCCCTTGTGTAATTGCCACTTGAATGTATTGCTATTCAGCCACATTAATGCTTTTCTTCTTCAAAAAATGAGGATAGTCACTCTAAAGACAACATGATAATGTACACGGGCTGTAAGTGTACATTATCATGTTGTCTTTACAGTGACTGTCCTCCTTCAAGTGGCAATTACACAAGGGATAGTCACTGTAAAGACAACATGATAATGTAGAGAAACATTGTCATTTGTATTTTCAACAGCGCCGAGAGAGATTCCCTCCGTGAAATCACAGCTACAATTTCTGAGTACATTGGGTTTATTTTTCTTTTGTCATTATTATGTAATCTCGTATTCAGCTGTTACAGAGCTAAAATACCCAGAAATGAGGACATATCTGTGTTGAATTTATTGTTAGCGGCTTTGGTTATTTAGAAGTTTAATTTTATTTGTTCATCTTTCAAGCACAAACATTTTGTGGACTGTCACGTCTTCATTGTTTCGGGTATGCAATGAAACAGCCCTAACTTGCGACTACCTTCACGGTACTTGTGTACATTATCATGTTGTCTTTACAGTGACTGTCCTCATTCAAGTGGCAATTACACAAGGGACAGTCACTGTGAGATGTCCTCATTTGTGACAAGGACAGTTACACATGAGGACATCTCATAGTGACTGTCCCTTGTGTAATTGCCACTTGAATGTATTGCTATTCAACCACATTTATGGGCCCATTTGGACCACAGCACATAGTAGCATCTACAGAGAAGAATATCCTAGGTGTAACAAGTTGTAAGAATATACCAACAGTTCTAAGAAGTTCCCTAGCACATAGTAGCATCTACAGAGAAGAATATACAACATGAGGGCAGCCACTGTAAAGACAACATGATAATGTACACTCATTGTATGTGTACATTATCATGTTGTCTTTACAGTGACTGTCCTCATTCAAGTGGCAATTACACAAGGGACAGTCACTGTGAGATGTCCTCATTTGTGACAAGGACAGTCACACATGAGGACATCTCACAGTGACTGTCCCTTGTGTAATTGCCACTTGAATGTATTGCTATTCAACCACATTTATGGGCCCGTTTGGACCGCGGCACACAGTAGCATCTACAGAGAAGAATATCCCAGGTGTAACAAGTTGTAAGAATATACCAACAGTTCTAAGAAGTTCCCTAGCACATAGTAGCATCTAAAGAGAAGAATATGGGTCAACGAGGTTGACTTCAAAGCCATGCAATCTAATGGTAATAGTAATATCATAATTTGACATACTATCAGAAATACTTCCTAAATAGACTATTCAATCTTATAAGAGATGGATTCATGAGAACTATTATTTATGAAATATGAGTCAATGACTTTAATTAAAAAAATTACACAATCTAATTCTTGTAAAAATATCAAAATTTGACACATTGAAAATACCTTCCAAAAGTATCATTAATTGATTAATATGAATCACTACTCATGAAATATAATTTTATAAACCTAATCTAAAAACTACACAATAAAAATCTTAATAGCAATATTGTAAGAAACTATTCCCAAAAGCAAGCCTAACAAAATTTGATGAAAATAATTTTTGTTTCACTCAACTTTGACATTCACAACTTCCTCTTTTATTATAATAAGAAAAAAAATGTCTTTTTAGATATACCTCATGAACCATACTCGAATAATGTATCATTTTTCTTCTCAAAAACATATTTGCAGAGCCTACTTCTTTTACTTGTTTGTACTTTTATCTCTCTGATGGAAAGGGTTCCTTCAGGACACATTTTTCCAAGTTCACTGCTTGAGATATTTGAGGAGGGTTCCCCTGCTTGAGTATCCATCCAACCCATATTCGAGTAGTTCTACAATTGCACAATCTAAATTAATAATACTGACAATTGAATGACGAATGATGATACATAGAATTGATATAAACTAATCCTAAAAACACTAAAACATTATTAATATATTTATATTTCATAAATAAAATTGATATAAAAGATCTGGAAAGATACATTAAAAAATAGAAAAATAGTAATTTATAATAGAAGGAAACTTAAATTGCTATTTAAAAAAAAAACAAGTCTTAAATCTTATCATTTTGTTTCATTATCATCCATAAGTACACACCTCTAGCATAATAATTATATTTTACCACCCATAAAATGAAAAAAAGATTTTCACAAGAGAAATTGAAGCTAGATTATAAAAATGAACCATCTTATTGGAAACTGGAACTGTTATCATACCCAAAAGGACTACAAAATTTCACCTTATCATACCCAGATTGTTGCTTTGCCTAGCGGAGGGAAATTTGATCAGTAAAATTGACACAGAGTATGCTGTCTCCATTGTCATGCTGGATAACAAAACACCAACTTTAATGGGCATGTATTGTCCCTTGTGTAATTGCCACTTGAATGCATTGCTATTTGATGCAGGGGCATCCCTAATGCAAGCCAAAGACACCATGATTGAAGGAAGTTTCCATGAAGCCAAGGAGTCAAATCCTATCAATTGGAACATAAGATTTTCACCTTGGAGCTTTGAAGGATTGACTGGTGAAAGGTCCTTTTGATTGACAAATCAGAGTATTTTTGAATGACAAATCAGAGTCTTTTTGAATGACAATAAATTAGAATAGGAGTTTTAGATGTTTTCTTGGTTTGTAATAAATATTAAGGATTGATTTTATCTCCTTATAAACATCCACTTGTTGCACACAAGACCCCTTAGTGACTTATAAACCTTGGGCATCTTTTGAGTCCTTGGATGAAATGAGCATAGTAAGTGTTTATTAGGTGTCTTTTAGATGTTAAGAAGTTTGAAGGTCCAAAATAACTTTAATAAGGTTCCTAAAGTTTCACAACACATTTTTAACCTTCTCGGTAAAGTTGTTTGCAAAGTTGTAATGCAACTTTAAAAGTTGCTTAGCAAAGTTGACATTTGTTGGATAAACTGTTCTAACCACCTAGATGGTTGAACCAACATTTGGAGAGCCTATTTTAGGCTTCAAATGGTCGAAGACAGACAGATAACTAGTATTGTAATCATTTTGCTTTCATAAAAAATAAAAATAACCCTGTTTTAGTGCATTTCTGGTGAAAAATGAACTCTGTACGGCTGTACAGATGGTGGTTGGATGATAAAATTTTCCTGGAAGTTGTAATAGTGACATCTGATGCTTTGGAAGTTGGTTTGATTGATTCTCTTTGTTTTATATCTAAGTTATTTCAAATTTTCTGTGCATTGTTTACAAACCCTCATTTTTAGGGTTTGACTGATGTAAAGACCTTAACTCACGTTTCAACCATTGGAATTCCTTCTTCCTTGGTGGAATGAGAGTTAAGGATGTATATTTGTATATTCTAAAAGCCCTGAGGCAGGGGGTTGCATCTGCATTTGTTGAGAGCGAGCCCTAGATCAAAAACTACCATGTTTTTGGCTGGGAAGATGGTAATCAGATTAAAATCAGAAGCTTGCATCGTATTGAGGACTTAAAAACTTGTGCATTCTTGTTTATCTAGATCAGGAGAACACTCCAAAACTCTGATCTTGGTTTCATACACCCATTTTTAATGCTTTATTTTGGAACCCACACCTAAAAGCATGCATTAGGTTTGCGGACTCAATGAAGACATTGATATGCTGGAGTGGAGTCAGGGTCTGGGAGTTGGTGGTCTGTTAGAAATCTAAAAAGGATACTCAGAAAACATATAACTTCTTAGAGTCCTTTGGCAAGTTGCAGAGTTATGGCTGCAGAGCAGGTTTGGGAGACCTACTAGGGTCACTAGGTCAGTTTGTTATTTTGATGTCTTGGGTTGTTTAGATCACAACCAATGTATGATTCTTGTTATTTAGATGATATCTAAGGGGTTTCTAAGTTTTGCTATAGGAAGTAAGATCTAGAACCTTAAAAGTCTCTTTTGATAGAAAATCAGGGAACTTGTCCCTAAAAGGAAATTTGTTATTGAATGGGATTGAGTCCATAAGTTGTTGTGTGATCCTTGAAACCTTCAAATTCATTACTTTGTAGAGTTTAAACATTAACCTATAGAAATCAGAGCCTAATTGATTAGTTGAGTCATTTTGGTGTCTTGAAGTGGGTTGGGACATAGATCCAAGTTTCTTGCTGACTACTCTGCATCACTATTGAACCACATTAATGCTTTTTTCCTTCAACAAATGAGGACAGTCACTGTAAAGACAACATGATAATGTACACTCACTGTAAGGATAGTCACAAATGAGGAAATCTCAGAGTGATTATCCCTTGTGTAATTGCCACTTGAATACATTGCTATTGAACCACATTAATGCTTTTTTCCTTCAAGTGGCAATTACACAAGGGACAGTCACTGTGAGATGTCCTCATTTGTGACAAGGATAGTCACACATGAGGACATCTCACAGTGACTGTCCCTTGTGTAATTTCCACTTGAATGTATTGCTATTCAACCACATTTATGGGCCTGTTTGGACCACGGCACACAGTAGCATCTACAGAGAAGAATATCCCAGGTGTAACAAGTTGTAAGAATATACCAACAGTTCTAAGAAGTTCCCTAGCATATAGTAGCATCTACAGAGAAGAATATACAACATGAGGGCAGCCACTGTAAAGACAACATGATAATGTACACTCATTGTATGTGTACATTATCATGTTGTCTTTACAGTGATTGTCCTCATTCAAGTGGCAATTACAGAAGGGACAGTCATTGTGAGATGTCCTCATTTGTGACAAGGATAGTCACACATGAGGACATCTCACAGTGATCGATTTTCCCTTGTGTAATTGCCACTTGAATGTATTGCTATTGAACCACATTAATGCTTTTCTTCTTCAACAAATGAGGACAGTCACTCTAAAGACAACATGATAATGTACACTCATTGTAAGGACAGTCACAAATGAGGACATCTCACAGTGACTGTCCCTTGTGTGATTGCCACTTCAATGTATTGCTATTCAACCACATTAATGCTTTTCTTCTTCAACAAATGAGGATAGTCACTCTAAAGACAACATGATAATGTACACTCACTATAAGTGTACATTATCATGTTGTCTTTACAGTGACGGTCCTCCTTCAAGTGGCAATTACACAAGGGATTTGTGTTTTCATTTTTGTTTTCAACAGCGCCGTAACCCTCCGCGAAATCACATCGGGATATAAGGGCAAAAAAAACAAGAACGTTGTCATTTGTATTTTCAACAGCACCGAGAGAGATAAACAAACTTAAAACTCAGACTTAAGAAAGATGAAGGCAATGCTTCAAAAGGTCGATGCCCTAAACATGGGAAAACATAATACCACCATTAAACGATGCCCTAGTCACCGTATTAATGCTGCCAGCTCTGTACCAGTATGTTGACTGCTCACTTTCATCCTGTGATAAAGGTAACTTCATTAATCATACTTGAAATGGCAGCATACGAACTAAAGCTACTGTGTGTCATGGTCCAAACGGGCCCATAAATGTGGTTGAATAGCAATACATTCAAGTGGCAATTACACAAGGGACAGTCACTGTGAGATGTCCTCATGTGTGACTGTCCTTGTCACAAATGAGGACATCTCATAGTGACTGTCCCTTGTGTAATTGCCACTTGAATGAGGACAGTCACTGTAAAGACAACATGATAATGTACACAAGTACCATGAAGGTAGTCGCAAGTTAGGGCTGTTTCATTGCATACCCGAAACAATGAAGACGTTACGGTCCACAAAATGTTTGTGCTTGAAAGATGAACAAATAAAATTAAACTTCTAAATAACCAAAGCCGCTAACAATAAATTCAACATAGATATGTCCTCATTTCTGGGTATTTTAGCTCTGTAACAGCTGAATACCAGATTACATAATAATGACAAAAGAAAAATAAACCCAACGTACTCAGAAATTGTAGCTATGATTTCACAGAGGGAATCTCTCTCAGCGCTGTTGAAAATACAAATGACAACGTTTCTCTACATTATCATGTTGTCTTTACAGTGACTGTCCCTTGTGTAATTGCCACTTGAAGGAGGACAGTCATTGTAAAGACAACATGATAATGTACACTTACAGTGAGTGTACATTATCATGTTGTCCTTAGAGTGACTATCCTCATTTGTTGAAGAAGAAAAGCATTAATGTGGCTGAATAGCAATACATTCAAGTGGCAATTACACAAGGGACAGTCACTATGAGATGTCCTCATTTATGACTGTCCTTACAGTGAGTGTACATTATCATGTTGTCTTTAGAGTGACTGTCCTCATTTGTTGAAGAAGAAAAGCATTAATGTGGTTCAATAGCAATACATTCAAGTGGCAATTACACAAGGGACAATCACTGTGAGATGTCCTCATGTGTGACTGTCCTTGTCACAAATGAGGACATCTCACAATGACTGTCCCTTGTGTAATTCAAGCGGAAATTACACAAGGGACAGTCACTGTGAGATGTCCTCATTTGTGACTGTCCTTACAATGAGTGTACATTATCATGTTGTCTTTAGAGTGACTGTCCTCATTTGTTGAAGAAGAAAAGCATTAATGTGGTTCAATAGCAATACATTCAAGTGGCAATTACACAAGGGACAATGTCATGAGCCGTGACATATTGAACTTAGTATAATAATAAAATGATTAGATGATATATAATAATCTATTATTAACGGTATATAACAATAATATATAATTATTATCAAAAGATAATAATAATATATAGTTAGCATAATAAGTAATATGTTAATTAAATAATATTAAAATATTAATAAATAATATAATTATGATTATAATTATAATATAAATTAATAATAAATAATTATTAATAAATTATATATATTATATTATAATAATATATTAAGTAATAATATTAAATCAATTATTGATATAATAATTTTAATATATAAATAATATTAATAAACCTCTCAATATAAAACAATATGTTATCACTATAATAATATTTATTATAATATTATTAATATTACTAACATCATTAATTATAATATTTAATAATAACAATAACATTAATAATAATAATAATAATAATAACGTTTAAAGCAATATCGAATATCTGTAATCGATATACATCTAGATTAAACATCTGCATTATCTATCACGATGAGGAATGAAGAAGTGATACAACAATCACTAGTCATTACACATCGATACCATGAGAGGATGATTAATGAACCAAATACTATGAAGTCAAGATCAACATGATATGAATAAGGGATAGGTCGCTATGTGTTTCAGAAGATGTATTGATAAGCAAGAAGGATAACCATTCATATATTATAAATAATCATTAATTGCACAAGTTTAGACAATGACATATCCGATAAAGCAATATCAAACATGAAGACCCGCTAGCAAATATGCACCATCACTTCCTATGTTATCATGACAATAACATAAACTAGATTGAATTCTACTATCTATATCAATAGACACCACATAGGAGGATATCGACTAAAGGATTGAAAGATTATCGATTGTCTGAGATAAACCACATCTTGTAGAAACACAAAAGCATCAATGATTATATCACAAGCTATTGATGAATGAGGCATCAGTCATGGATAATAAGTACAATGTATCCTTAAGTATTAACAAGAATGGAAGTCAATTTGAAGATCAAACTCCATTACCAGCAATCAACCAATAAATGGACAATTATCAGAAAATGATATCGACTTATATCAGAGTAGAAAGATTGGATATAATCATAACAATATGGGATAAGGCAAGAGTTAATATCGATTGACTAAATACTAATGATAGTTAGACCAAACTAATACAAACACAATGGATGTTAACTACTGGTTGCACTACCAATTAGGGAAGATTACCTTCATAAAAAGATTTGATATTGAGTCAATCTGGGAGTTATCTATGATCAGAAAATAATGAAATAATATTATGTGAACTGTCGGATTATGGAAAGGTGTGATTAACAAAGGGACATGGAGGAAGAAACAAGACACGTCTCACTCATAGCATCTCTTCATTTGTTAAAGACAATATAAGAATGCATTCTCGTCAGTCACTCAAGGCATCATTAGAACTTTATTTACTTATCCATATTTGGATATACTCAATAGAGCATCTGCCTTTGGCAGTTTGGTTTCAAGTTTATCATTGTAGATCAGAGACAACACCATGATTGCACAGATAGAAAGGATAGTCAGAAACAACATCAATATTTGAAGTTGCAAGCATATAATTCAGAATTTGAAATAGCAACATATCACTCATAGCGATATTACACATTTGCATAATTACATCATCATATCAGACACAGCAAATACATTGCTGTAAGCAATACTTATTGATTGTATATCGATATTGTTTATATCAGACATAGCATCATTATACTATCACTATAAGTGATAGGAAACATCATATTCATAGCATATTTCATATCATTATATCCGACAGTGCTATTAAACATATTGGTATCAATATCATCTTGCACACATATTGTGATTGAATCTGAAATAGCGGTTGATATCTTAAGTAACCTCCATTACTTAGTTTAATTGTAAGTATCTGATAGAGTAAGTCTGAGAAGTGGAGTAATTGTTCCTATTTTCCAAGTTAGCCAAAAAGGGGACATTATAGACAATCACTGTGAGATGTCCTCATGTGTGACTGTCCTTGTCACAAATGAGGACATCTCAAAATGACTGTCCCTTGTGTAATTCAAGCGGCAATTACACAAGGGACAGTCACTGTGAGATGTCCTCATTTGTGACTGTCCTTACAGTGAGTGTACATTATCATGTTGTCTTTAGAGTGTCTGTCCTCATTTGTTGAAGAAGAAAAGCATTAATGTGGTTCAATAGCAATACATTCAAGTGACAATTACACAAGGGACAATCACTGTGAGATGTCCTCATATGTGACTATCCTTGTCACAAATGAGGACATCTCACAATGACTGTCCCTTATGTAATTCAAGCGGAAATTACACAAGGGACAGTCACTGTGAGATGTCCTCATTTGTGACTGTCCTTACAGTGAGTGTACATTATCATGTTGTCTTTAGAGTGACTGTCCTCATTTGTTGAAGAAGAAAAGCATTAATGTGGTTCAATAGCAATACATTCAAGTGGCAATTACACAAGGGACAATCACTGTGAGATGTCCTCATGTGTGACTGTCCTTGTCACAAATGAGGACATCTCACAATGACTGTCCCTTGTGTAATTCAAGCAGCAATTACACAAGGGACAGTCACTGTGAGATGTCCTCATTTGTGACTATCCTTACAGTGAGTGTACATTATCATGTTGTCTTTAGAGTGACTGTCCTCATTTTTTGAAGAAGAAAAGCATTAATGTGGTTCAATAGCAATACATTCAAGCGGCAATTACACAAGGGACAGTCACTGTGAGATGTCCTCATTTGTGACTGTCCTTACAGTGAGTGTACATTATCATGTTGTCTTTAGAGTGACTGTCCTCATTTGTTGAAGAAGAAAAGCATTAATGTGGTTCAATAGAAATACATTCAAGTGGAAATTACACAAGGGACAATCGATCACTGTGAGATGTCCTCATGTGTGACCTTTGTGAAGGCAAGTGCCAATTTGTACCCAAGTTACCAATATTGTGGCAAAAGTGGGAATGAAGCATTTAGGGGTCAAATTGGGAAAAGAAGTGTAGAAGTGGCCTATGTGAGGTCTAAATAGCCTAACTAAGTCATGGTTAGGGTCTTATGGTGTTTGAAGAATAAGTTTTGAACCAAAATCCCAAAGGTTGTAACAAGTTGTCAATGTTGTCATTCACAACATTGACAACATTTGTGCAAGGGAGCATTTTCGAGTAAGATGGTTATGTAACTATATGAAACCATTGAATTAGGCATCAGATCAACTATAAGAGGCCTCCATCGATCTGTGCAAAAGGTTGGGGGGAAAAACATTTGGAATTAAGAAGATTTGTAGAGTAACACGGTTTTAGTGAATTCTTGAGTTTTTTTGTTTCTTTGTTTTCAGTTGATTAATGGATTAGATAGCTCGCAGTGTCTATTGGAAAAGTTAGTACAAGTTGTTTTTTTATTCTGTGTTGTGTTTTTTTTGAGTTTTGAAGCATTCCAACTAGTTTGTTAATTCTTTTGTTAAGTACCCTATCATTGGTTTGAACCAGGCAGGTTGAACAAATGGAGTCTTAGCTCATCATTCCATTGTCAATTTTGTACGGGCTCTTGGAATGGGTGAGGAGACTCCATGTACTATATGTTTGGAAGGAGGGGCCCTGGGAAGCTCATTTTCTATGTTTTCAATGATGTCCTAGGTGAGTCAGTTGAGCATAGTTAGGGATGACAAATCATTACAAGAAGATTACAACAAGTTGAATGCATTGGTTGCTTCAACTAAAATCTCATGGAGAGGTAGACACACATCTAAAGAAGCCCCAAGTCAAATTAGAAGATTGGGTGAGTTTCTTTGGTTGCTAAGAAAACAAACTCTTAGTCAGACTGTCCAAGTTGTGTCAAAATACTTGTTTTCAGGCATGGCTGTAGCAGTTGGTGTACAAAAAATCTAGGAGGAGAAGACCTTAGATATCTTGGAGTTCTCAATAAAGGGCATCTGAATCCTAAGCCCTTTAGGTGGCTTAATATAAACAAAAAGGCTTGACAAAGGCCTAATTGCTAGCAGCCTATTTTTGGGTGCAATTGGCATGGTTTGATGAACCGGATTGAAGTACTGATGAAAAGTATAGGTGAAGGAGTAATATTGAAACCAATAGAGGTCCTAGTGGCCAGCCTCTCCATGGAGTAAATTTCTAGTTGAATGTGTTTCAATTTGTGAAGACAAGACTAGGAGTGTCCTAGTAGCTAGATTGGTATTGAGCAGAGTTCGTTGTATTTCTTGTTGGTGTGCACTAGTTGAAGGAGTGGGATCTTGGGTAGAGATACCTAAAGAGTGTAGGGATAGTTAAGTACCCTATCAAGTCAAAACATTGGCCTAAAGAGACCCTAGTGAAGGATAGGGAGTGAGCAAGACAAAGTGTTACATCAATTAACAAGATCATTTTTTGGTAATTGTGTACATTATCATGTTGTCTTTACAGTGACTGTCCTCATTTGTTGAAGAAGAAAAGCATTAATGTGGTTCAATAGCAATACATTCAAGTGGAAATTACACAAGGGAATATCACTATGAGATGTCCTAAGTGTGACTGTCCTTGTCACAAATGAGGACATCTCACAGTGACTGTCCCTTGTGTAATTGCCACTTGAATGAGGACAGTCACTGTAAAGACAACATGATAATGTACACAAGTACCGTGAAGGTAGTCGCAAGTTAGGGCTGTTTCATTGCATACCCGAAACAATGAAGACATTATAGTCCACAAAACGTTTGTGCTTGAAAGATGAACAAATAAAATTAAACTTCTAAATAACCAAAGCCGCTAACAATAAATTCAACACAGATATGTCCTCATTTCTGGGTATTTTAGCTCTGTAACAGCTGAATACGAGATTACATAATAATGACAAAAGAAAAATAAACCCAACGTACTCAGAAATTGTAGCTGTGATTTCGCGGAGGGAATCTCTCTCGACGCTGTTGAAAACACAAATGACAACGTTCTTGTTTTTTTTGCCCTTATATCCCGATGTGATTTCGCGGAGGGTTACGGTGCTGTTGAAAACACAAATGACAACGTTCCTTTTTTTTTTTGCCCTTATATCCCGACAACATCGCAATTGCAAGTTAGGGCTGTTTCACTGCATACCCGAAACAATGAAGACGTTACGGTCCACAAAATGTTTGTGCTTGAAAGATGAACAAATAAAATTAAACTTCTAAATAACCAAAGCCGCTAACAATAAATTCAACATAGATATGTCCTCATTTCTGGGTATTTTAGCTCTCTAACAGCTGAATACCAGATTACATAATAATGACAAAAGAAAAATAAACCCAACGTACTCAGAAATTGTAGCTGTGATTTCACGGAGGGTTACAGCGCTGTTGAAAACACAAATGACAACGTTCTTGTTTTTTTTGCCCTTATATCCCGATGTGATTTCGCGGAGGGTTACGGTGCTGTTGAAAACACAAATGACAACGTTCTTGTTTTTTTTGCCCTTATATCCTGATGTGATTTCGCAGAGGGTTACGACGCTGTTGAAAACACAAATGACAATGTTCCTTTTTTTTTGTCCTTATATCCCGACAACGTCGCAATGGCAACGTTGCCAAATGTATTGTCATCGCAATTGCGACGGTGTCGGGCTATATTTGAAAAAAAAATCCAAAACCGCATGACATTTGCCTGTCGTCGCAAATTGCCGTCGCAATTTCACCCCAAATGTATTAGTGATTGGAGCTCCCCAAGGTGACACACTAGGTCTAATAAAACCTTTTTCCAAGAGTTCTTCTAGTTGAACTTTTAACTCACTCAACTCTTGAGTGGTCATGCGATAAGGAGCTTCAGAGATAGCTTCGGCTCTTGACACCAACTCTATGCAAAAATCAATGTCTCTTTTTGGAGGCATTCCAGGTATCTCAGTTGGATAGACGTCCACAAATTCTTGAAGTAAAGGGTGCTCTAGTATAATTTCTCTATCTTCTTTGTCAGTCAATTCATCAACTGAAATTGCAAGAAGTTGGTGTTCCTTTCTCATCCATTTCTTAAGTTGCATAGCTGATATCATCCAGAGTGATATAGGTCGTTGGATTCGCATAATAGTATTGGGCTTTCCCAAATTATCCAAGCAATGAATGGGCTTCTTTCTACAATCAATCCTAGCTTCATGAGATGCTAACCAATCCATTCCTAGGATGACTCCATATGATCCAAGAGGAATAACTCAAAGATTAACATTGGTAGAGAAAGGTCCTAATCCCAAGCTGCATCTTTGAACACACAAATCTATGGTCATTTTAGCCCTTGAGGCTAGCTCTACCCGCCACTTAACTCCTTGCCCTACTACCGAAAGCCCACACTTTTCTATCAAAGAAGGAGATATGAAGGAGTCAGTTGCCCCCGAGTCAAAGAGAATAGAAATAGTTTTACCCTTTAACGAATCTAAAGTCTCAATGAATGTGTTTTGGTGATCATCTTGCCTATGCTCAACTGTGACAAACACCCTGTGAGACCAGCCAACATCTCCCATTGTTGGTTTTGAAACTGCTTGGTTATGATTGGTGAAATTAGTGCATTGAGGGTAGAGAACTGCAATGTGCCCTTGTTGCTCACAAGAGTAACACCCAATGTTTTGTCCAAAGTTCTTTATAGGAGGTGCACTGGATTGTTTATAACCTCCTCTATTGAAATTATGAGATTTTTGGGACTGAGGAGGAATCCTTTGTTGTGTCTGATAATTACTTCAATTTTGGGGTTGTTGAAACTTCCCATTACCTTGGTTGTTATTTTGAAATCTCTTCTTAGGGAAGTTTTGTCCACCTTTGAAAGATGATTGTTGGTTCTTGGAATTGGAATTCCCTTGTTTAGAATTTCCTTTAGAACATGATCCCGCTTTGAAAGTTTGGCCACTAGAATAGACACTTTTTCCTTTAGCCTTTCTTTTAACTAAGTATACCTTAGTGATGGCATCCCAGAGATTCTTGGGTTCTAAGATTGCCACATCCCCTGATATTTGATCATTCAAACCTCTGATGAAATGTTGGACAAGAATGGGTCCGTCCTCTCTATCGCCTGAGAAAGGCTTAAGTTCATAGAATTTTCTTTTATAATCTTCCACCAACATGTTTGCTTGTTTCAGGTGGTGAAATTCTTCTGCTCTTCCCTACGTCCATTAATCAGACATGAATCGATCCTTAAAGCTTTCTAGGAACAATTCCCAAGAAATAGTGTTGATGGTGACTTGAAGTTTGTCTTTTTCTATACACCACCAGGTAGATGCAAATTTACTTAGATTCATAATAGCACATCTAGCCTTGACATTACTGCTAAAAGGGTGCATAGAGAAACACATCTCAAGGTCAAACAAACAAGTTTCTGTTGTAGATCCCCCTTCGTCGCCATAGAAAAGGGGCACCTTGACCTTGAGTAAGTCTCTCATGTGAGAGGTATCCTTGTCCTTGGATTCTTGCATAACTTGCCTTCTCCTAGGGCTTCTATCCCTTTCCCCTATCTTAGTATTGAGCTTGGTTTCCTTCTTCGAAATTGACTCTATTTTCAAGGTTGTCAAGTCTATGCAGAAGTTGTTGCATCAGTTGTCTAAGTTGGGCTCCTTCCAAGTCATTACTCTAACTCTCATTTCTAAGATTTTCTTGTTCACATTCTCCCTTATATTCCCCATGAGAACTCTCTAGGTGAGATCTCGAGGAAGACTCTTGAAATCTATCCTTAGCTCTTCTATGGGTAATGAGAGGCATCCTAGAAGAGTGGTGTAAAATCAGTTTTAGGTGCTAGTTTTAAAGGAGTATTCAATGTGTTAAAAAGTATCGAGTTTTGAACGTAAATAGAACTTGAGCTCCTAGTGTAGCAACCAGGGCTTTGATACCAAATGTAATGTCCCCACCAAGGAACCCATAAGGAATAAGGTCTTTTGACCTAAAAGTGCAACTAACAATTTTTTTTCTAACATTATATCATTTCATTATTACATTCACAAGTACATTCCTTAAGGTTCCCTTAACGAATTCATTTACCAACATATACACATTACTATTCAAATTGAATTTCATTTCTTTTACTTTTACATTTTAGATTTAAGAGAGAGATAGAAAGTAGTATTTCATTCCTAATAATATCTTTTACTTCCTAATTCATATCATTTATCTTTCCTACACATTGGATAACTATCCTTAACAATTTACAAATAAATCTTTACATAGGAAACAATTCTTTTCATTACAACATAGGAGGGGTAGAGAAGATAATTGAACATTACACTTTTCATTTCAACTTTGAACTTTTAAATAACACCCCTTGAAATAAAATCCTAGAACTACCTTTCCCTGATTACATTGCTTTGCTCTTTCAAATACAATTTCTGATAATGAATCAAATTACATTAATAAGTATGCGAATGGCCCGAAGGCTTTACAACAATATCTTAATGCAGGAGCATCCTGGGTGTAAGGGAAATCTTGCATCACCCAAAAATATTTCTGGTTTTTTTTCAATAAGGGCTATCTTGTGCAGAGCTGCTATTTTTGGAAATTTACTATTTTTAGTAAGTTTTTCGTTCGAGCTCAGAATGGTCTATTTTCTTTCCCGGAGGTTCATTTTGGTCATATCAGCCTACTAGTAAAGTTTCATTGCCAGATCAAGTTTAGTTTTGAAGATATTGAAAATTTTTGGTATTGGCAGTAGGGTACAGAAACTTTGAACTCAGTTTTGAAGGCTTCAGAGGCCCCGGATGAGGTTGAAACTTCGGCTAAATGAAGCTTTCTTAATTTAAGTGTTGTAGAGCACTTCATGCCCTTTCCGAAATGGTGTCATAATAGTCAATCGGGTCAACGAGTGATGACTTATGGTCTCCAGAAGTTGGGCCACATGAAATGGCAGAAAATAAATTTCCTCCAAAATTTTTGTTTGGGTTTCAAAAGATGTTTGAGCCGAATATGATGTAATAAAATGAAAAATAAAATAATTCTAAGTTTGGTCGGCCTTTATGGCTAAATTTTTGGAACCTTCCTAGGCGGTGGAAAATTGCCTATATAAGGAATGCTGGAAAATTGTCTTAGGCAGTTGGGAGTAGTTCTGGGTAGATCTGGGTAATGCTTCGAGGCTTTGTCCTACATAATATTGTAAGGGAAATGCCCATGTGGCTTTGCATATTGTAATTCTGAAATTTGTAATTCCAAATTTGTGGAGATAATAAGAAGCCCATTTTTTGTTCTTGCAAATTGTTGTTATTTCTCTATTTCTGTTATGTGTTTGTGGTATTAAGGGGAGCACCCTTCATCAAGTGGTATTAGAGCAAGAGTTCTTGAGTGTGTAAATAGATCGCTGACTATGAGGCAGTTTGCACCAGGACCATGGTTAGGGTTTTAGCGAGCAGCACGAAAATGCCTCCACAAAGGGAATGTGGTGGAAGAGCTAGTGGTGTAACACCTGAGGTTAGAGCATTCCAGAGAAAAGTGCGAGCATTACAAGAAGAGATTCGTAGAGGAATGAATCTTAATGTCAGAGATGAAAGTGAGGATGAAGCCGAAGAAGAAGGAAATTCTGAAGGAGAAGTTGAAATTTTAAATCAGGAAGAAGAAAGACTTTTCTGAGCCATTTCGAAGATCGGGAAAAGACCTAAGATTGAGGTTTTGACATTTTCTGGAAATCTCAACCCAGAGGAATTGATCGATTGGATCAATGAATGTGAAGATTGTTTTGAGTATGAAGATATTGAGGATCCTGATAGGGTCAAGTTTGCGAAGGCCAGACTGAAGGGTCATGCGAAGGTTTGGTGGCAAGAGATTCAATTGGAGCGAAATAGAAGAGGAAAGGATAAAATCACAAGATGGGATCAAATGGTGGATAAATTAAAGCATCAATTCATTCCTGTTGATTATGAGCTTGACCTACTAAAGAAAATGCAAAGTTTGAAGCAAGCAGGAAGATTTGTTTAGGAGTATACAGAGGAGTTCTATCGAATCCTCATCAGAACAGGCCATGCAGAAGCTAATAAGGAGAAAGTTGCCCGTTATCTTAATGGGTTGAGGCTAAGCATTCAAGAGGAGTTGAATCTGGTTTGAATGAATAGTATTGAAGAGGCATACTAGTTTGCCCTAAAAGTAGAGGAAAAGTTGAACAAGAAATTTGAAAGTAGAGAAAGCGGAAGAAGTCGTGGTGGAAGAGCCGGCGGGCGGTCTTATGGAGGCTGAAATGAAGATCCAAAAAAGAAGGATGAGGCTAGTAGCAGTCAGAATCAGAGAGGAAACAATTCCAATCATTTCCATGATCAGAATAATAGAGATCAGAGAGGAAGAGGAAGAGGACAAGGTTCAAGAAGAGGAGGCTTTCGTGGAACATGTTTTCATTGCGGAGAAGAAGGTCATAGGGCCTTTGAATGTCCTCAACAACAAGGAAGGACAGATAGGAGAACTGAAGGCCAGGCTAGAGTTGCAAATGTAGATGAAGATGCTAGATCATCACATTCTAAAGATGCTGAAAGAGGAGAAACACTAATTAACAGAAGAGTCCTGCTAAGTGGGGAGAATGAACCTGAGTAAAGAAGAAGCCTGTTTCGCACCAGGTGCAAGTGTGAAGGTAAATGCTATGATATGATTATCGATAACGGAAGCACTAACAATTTAGTGTCAGAAGAGATGGTGACAAAGTTGAAGCTCAAGAGAGAGAAACACCCACATCCATATCGGATTGCCTGGGTGCAGGATGACCACAAGGTCATGGTCAATGAACAGTGCCTAGTGAAGTTCAAGATTGGCGGGTACCATGATGAGGTACTATGTGATATCATACTTATGGATGCATGTCATATGTTATTGGGTAGACCATGGTAGTTTGATAGGCGTGCTGTACATGATGGTCATGAGAATACCTATTCCCTGATGAAGGATGGATTGCGATATAAGCTAAAGCCATCGAAAGAAATAGAAGAAAAGGTATGTGATAATGAAAGAATAACTTTTGTTAATGGAAGAAAGTTCCTAGATGGTATGAGGCATGAGTATATGTGCTTTTCTTTAATTCCAAAAGTTGGTATAAAGGAAGTAGAAGATATACCTATAGAAGTTGCAGATTTGTTGAATGAGTTTCAAGATATTGTATCCGATAATGTACCTGATGGATTACCACCAGTAAGGAAGATTAGTCATCAAATGGACTTGATTCCAGGAGCTAGTTTTCCAAATAAGGTAGCACACAGAATGACACCAACAGAAAGTGAAGAGTTGAACATAAAAGTACATGAATTGTTACAGAAGGGGTTGATTCAGGAGAGCTTGAGTCCATGTGCTGTACCAGCAGTATTAGCACCGAAGAAGAATGGAGAATGGAGGATGTATATAGATTCCAGGGCTATAAACAAGATCACAATCAAGTATAGGTTTCCATTGCCACGAATGGATGATATTATGGATTGTTTGAGTGGAGTTGTGTATTTCTCAAAGATAGATCTGAAGAGTGGATATCACTAGATTCAGATCAGAGAAGGAGATGAATGGAAGACTGCCTTCAAGAGAAAAGAAGGACTGTATGAGTGGTTAGTCATGCCTTTTGGGCTAACCAATGCACCGAGCACTTTCATGCGGCTCATGAACGAGGTTCTGAAAGAATTTCTAGGTAAGTTTGTCATTGTTTACCTAGATGATATTTTGATCTTTAGTAAGACATTGGAGGAGCATGTGATGTATATTCATATGGTGTTTGAGAAGTTAAGGGAAGAGAAATTGTTGATTAATTTGAAGAAGTGCAGTTTTGTGAAGGTGTTAGTGTATTTGGGATTTGTAATTTCAGCAGAAGGTCTAAAAATGGATCTAGAGAAAGTATAGGCTATCCTTGAATGGCCTACTCTAAGGAGTGCTATTGAGGCAAGATCTTTTCATGGTTTGGCTAGTTTTTACAGAAAGTTTATCAGAAATTTTAGTAGTATTTGTGGATGCTTGAATGAAATAATGAGAGGGGATAGAAAAGAGTTCAAGTGGACTAATGGGGTAGATAAGAGTTTTAAATTGTTGAAACATAAAGTTACATAACAGCTTGTTTTAGCACTTCCAAATTTTAATAAGGTGTTTCAAGTAGACTGTGATGCCAGTGGTATTGCAATAGGAGTTGTTATGAGCCAAGAAGGTAAACCTGTTGCTTATTTCAGTGAGAAGTTAAATGATGCCAAGAGAAAATATTCTATTTATGATCAAGAATTTTATGCTATAGTTCAAGCATTAAAAAAGTGGAGACACTATCTTCTTTCTAAGGAGTTTGTTTTGTATAGTGATCATCAAGCTTTGCAATATTTGAATAGTCAAGAAAAGTTGAATCAAAGACATTTGAAATGGGTTGACTTTTTGTAGAGTTATACATTTGTTTTGAAACACATGAGTGGAAAGTCTAACAAGGTTGCAGATGCACTTAGCAGAAGGAAACTATTGCTGACAGAGATAAAGATTGAGGTGGTTGGGTTCAAGGAACTCAAGAATTTGTATCCAGAGGATCCTAATTTTGGTGAAGCTTGGAAAGCTTGTAAAGAACCTGTTACTCTAGACATAACAAAGTGGTTGGATTTCATCATTCAAGATGATATGCTATTCAAAGGGAGTCAGTTGTGCATTCCACAAAGTTCTATGAAGGAGAATCTCATCAAGGAGAATCATAGTAGAGGATTGGCTGGACATTTTGGTCGTGATAAAACCCTTGCTTTGGTTAGTGAGAATTATTATTGGCCACAGTTGCAACAAGATGTCAAGAAGTTTGTATAGAGTTGTAGAGTATGTCAGATGGTGAAAGGAGTGAAGCAGAATACATGGTTGTATCAACCATTACCTGTACTAGAGAAATCTTGGGATGATATTAGTATGGACTTTGTTCTTGGTTTACTAAGGACTCAACGAGGACATGATTCAATTTTTGTGGTAGTTGAAAGATTTTTGAAGATGTCACATTTCATTCCCTGCAAGAAGACTAATGATGCAGTTCATGTAGCAGAATTATTTTTCAAAGAAGTGGTGAGACTACATGGTTTTCCAAAGAGTATAGTTTCAGATCGGGACACCAAGTTTGTTGGATATTTCTAGTGTACATTTTGGAAGAAATTAAAGATAGATTTGAAGTTCAGTTCATCACATCATCCACAGACTGATGGACAGATAGAGGTGGTAAATAGGAGTTTGGAAAATTTGCTGAGATGTTTGGTTGGAGATAAGCCAACAGGATGGAATTTGATTTTGCCACAGGCAGAATTTACATACAATAATTCTGTCAACATGAGTATTGGTAAATCACCATTCTAGATTATATATGGAAGTAGTCCTAGAAATGTATCTGAGTTGAGAAAGATAGATAAAGGAGAAATAAGTAGTGTTGAAGCTGAGGATTTTGTAGAACACTTGAAGAACATCCATGAGGAGGTGAGGAAGCACATTACCAAGATGAATGCGCAGTATAAGGCTAAGGTAGATTAGAAAAGAAGGCATAATGAATTTCAGGTTGGAGATGAAGTCATGGTTCATTTGCAGAAGGAGAGATTTCTAGTTGGTACATATAATAAGCTAAAAATGAAGAAGTTTGGGCCATGTCAGATACTAAAAATGCATGATTCAGGAATTGCATATGAAGTTGAGTTACCTACTGAGCTGAATATTTCACCAATATTTAACATTTCAGATTTGACATAGTATCATGAAGGAGGTGTTGAAGATGAGATCACATAAGCACGGTGGAGTATTCCAGCTACTAGTTTAGATACCAAAGAGATTGAGGACATACTGGATAGTCGTGTTGGTAGAAGCACAAGGAACATGACATATGAAGAATATCTGGTCAAATAGAAAAGACAACCTGTTGAAGATTCATCATGGCTGATAAAGGAGGAGGCTAATCGTCTTGGTTCTCCTCTGCACATCTGAGTTGTGACAGGGTCACTTCTCAAATTACCTTGGGTGTCTGATGCAGGAGCATCTTGGGTGTAAGGGAAATCTTGCATCACCCAAAAATATTTTTGGTTTCTTTTCAATAAGGGCTATCTTGTGCAGAGCTGCTATTTTTGGAAATTTACTATTTTTAGTACATTTTTCATTCAATCTTAGAATGGTCTATTTTCTTTCCTAGAGGTTCATTTTGGTCATATCAGCATGCCAGTAAAGTTTCATTGCCAGATCAAGTCTAGTTTTGAAGATATTGAGAATTTTCGGTATTGGCAACATGGTACAGAAACTTTGAACTCAGTTTTGAAGGCTTTAGAGGCCCTAGATGAGGTCAAAACTTTGGCTGAATGAAGCTTGCTTATTCAATTGTTGTAGATCACTTCACGCCCTTTCTGAAATGGGGTCATAATAGTCAATTGGGTCAATAGGTGATAACTTATGGTCTCTGGAAGTTGGGCCACCTGAAATGGTAGAAAATAAATTTCCTTTGAAATTTTTGTTTGGGTTTCAAAAGATGTTTTGAGCCGAATATGATGTAATAAAATGAAAATTAAAATAATTCTAAGTTTGGTCGGCCTTTATGGCTAAATTTTTGGAACCTTCCCAGGCGGTGGAAAATTGCCTCTATAAGGAAGGCTGTAGTGTTGTCTTAGGTAGTTGGGAGTAGTTCTGGGTAGATCTGGGTAATGCTTCGAGGCTTTGTCCTATAGAATATTGTAAGGGAAATGCCCATGTGGCTTTGCATATTGTAATTCTAAAATTTTTAATTCCACATTTGTAGAGATAATAAGAAGCCCATTTTCTGTTCTTGCAAATTGTTGTTATTTTTCAGTTTCTTTTATGTGTTTGTGGTATTAAGGGGAGCACCCTTCATCATATCTTTACATCTTCCTTTTAATTATACATGATACAAAATAGAAAGATCTTTATCATTGCATGAAATATGCATGCATCCAAGCCACGAACCACGAACATGACCTCGAAAGATATTTTCCACCCAACCATGTGAAACTAATAAAGTTCCACCCCCTTGCTAGGAGATAGAACCAAGATACTCACAAGGCCCTAAGAAATCTAAGGCTTTATAAAACATAACTTGAAAACAAATACATGACTTAACAAAATATCACTTCACTATACACATAGGTTAGGTTTCTATCATACCCTCTAGGTGAGTGTCATCACATATCCTGTATTTTGGGATCCTCCCTGGAAACCGTGTAACCTCGATACCCCCTTTCTGAACAGGGATCCTCCCTGGAAGTTACCTATGGTTTTGGTACTCCAACAAGACTATGTGTCTTTCATTATCTTTTGTTTCCCCCTACTCCCAAATTCATTATTAGGTTATCACTTTTTACTAACCCACCCATATGATTCTATGGCAACCACAAACTATTTAGCAAAGTGGTTACCCATAATAGATATTGGCTTTGTCATGGAAGTGCCAATGACACAACCAAAGGGACACAAATCGTGAGTAATCTTGGGGTGATCCGGGTTAGTCCACTAGGATCAATCCTTGCACCAAGAAGCTAAGCGGCAAAATAGGGTGGCTTCTATCTATGGTTCTTAGTAAGGGCTTCCTTTCGTAATACCCCTCTTGCTCCCCAAAGGGACTCCTTACCTTGCGGCAAGTAATGGACCTCACGGCCACAAGAGTACCTTAAGCATTCTTGCTCAACATTTTCCTCATGGTCATAATCTCACAAGTACTCACATCAAGTGAAGACAAGTACTACGTCTACAAAGGTTTTGTGTCCTTGATAGCCTTGAGTTTATAGTGGGTCAGAATAGTTGGCAAAAATCTTGTCTGCACTTGGGTCATTCCTCTTGATTGCTCAAGAGCAGGCCTGCTAAAAGATTCTAAAAACTAAACAAAGAGTGGATCAACCTTTGAGTTTCAAGATTTCTGTTTCACCTCAAGGGTGAAGATTATATTCTTCTAGCTCAAAAATTTCTCCCAAACATACCAAGAAAAGGTTCAGTTACCTTCTTGCTTTCAAAATCCAAAGATGGGTCAAGATTTCTATTTCACCACAAGGGTGAAGAGCATACTCTCCTACCACCCAAAGATTCCTACAACAAGATATTAAGTGCCTATGAAAATAAACAACTAGCATATGCTGCACTAATAAAGAAAATAATTAAACAAGCACTTGAATGGTTTTTATGCTTTGGGTAGCCCTGCAAAAACCATTAGTAGCTCTTGTGCATTTGGAGCTTTGACATGCATTCTTTTAAGCAAAAATTTAAGCAATGAGAGCACCTACAAGCACAACTTGTTAGCCCTACAATGGTTAGCACATCAAAACCAAATGAAATCTGCAAATAAACCCCTATTCTACCACATCAAATCAGAAATCTAAAGCAAACTAATTAAATCTTGCAAAGAAATGATAAAAATTACTCATTGCTAGGCCTGGGCGATATTTTTGTCAGAGAAAGAATCGTACGATACTTCATTGTATACGACTGCGATACTTTATCCCTGTGTGATAGTTCCTAATACCTGCATCCGACAGAGAATAATATAATAGTGTGACACAATCTGCAAGGGCGTGAGATACTTTAACTGGTAAAATATCACACTGGTATATAGGAAACTATCGTACGACACTGGAAGACTATCGCATGATAATTCTGTCAGAAAAATAGAGAGCTGAAATAACAAGAAAATATTGACGAAAATGCATAAAAAAAAAGATAAAACAAGAATGTTCTACCCCACGGTGGGCGCCAAAAATCTACACACTAAATAGTGCACTTCTCTAAGTCATTACTTCCAAGGGAATCCATGAATGGGAAACCTTGAGAAAGAGACCTAGATCTCTCTAGGCATGGAGTCACAAAGATGTTGATGGTGCTCTCAGCTAGAGCTATTGAAGCATGCAACCTTGCTAGTAAACCACACAATGGGAGATTCAAAGCAACAAGGGCAAGAATGCCAATATCCTTAATAATCAACAATGGCAATGCAATGCAACTATGCTAAGAATGAAGATGCAAGCTAAGCTATGGAAATGAAAGTATTACAAGCCTTACTAATTAAGCTATGTGAGCTAATCTAAAGCATAAAGGAAACTAAGCTAGATGCCGTGAAAGCTTAAGCTAAGAATGCAAGAATGGAAGCTAAATGCAACAAAATCTCCAAAGCTCCAAAGTCTCCAAGAAATCTTGCAACATAAGATTAGTATTCAAAGT
The DNA here is from genome assembly GCA_027943335.1 of Chamaecyparis obtusa. Classification (NCBI taxonomy): domain Eukaryota; kingdom Viridiplantae; phylum Streptophyta; class Pinopsida; order Cupressales; family Cupressaceae; genus Chamaecyparis; species Chamaecyparis obtusa. The sequence goes on along the minus strand of BSBK01010161.1, from coordinate 214,125 downwards.
TCGGATCCGAGAATGAGAAAAGAGCTCTCCTTTTAAAGGAATTGAAAATGAATGGACCATGGAGATTAAGAGGCAAAAGATTTAATCAAGGGTGGAGCTTGAAAGAGGAGCAATCCATTGCACAAATATCCTCCAATGAGAAAATAAGAGTTGAATTTTGTGTCCATATGAGACAAAAGACCTTTTCTTCTTTTTATAAAATAAGAATAATGCTTTATTTGTGCAACTTAGGATAAGAGGAAAAGTGGGGCTTTTTATTTAATAAAAGGGGAGGAAATTCCTTTTAATTAAATAAAGACTTAGGATAAAATGGTTAGCCCATGGAAAATAATTGAAAATGATAGAATTAGAATTTGATCAAGGAAATTGATATTTGAAAAATGTTGATTTTTGAAAATACTGATTCAGGGATTTGATAAATTGCTGAATGGGGGCCCAAAGTCTAGGCGACCATTTTAGGGTGCATACAACCCACCCATAGGATTCTATGGCAACAAGTTTAGGGTTCCATCACCTATGGAGGGCCACTCATCTAGGGTACCTAGTCCCCTACCCACACACATACATGTCATGAAACCATCAAGTACTTACAAAGGTTCATCTTGCAGGTCTAGGAAACCCTCCTGTGCACTCAGGCCACCAAGACGAGTTCTAGCCTCATATTATGAACTCAAACATAAAACAAGTACTAAAATCATATAAGTAACATCTTATAATTCAAAATAAACCATGGGTCGACATTCATAAGTGACACCAAATGCAGGCCAATCACATGGACCAAGTTATAGAGGTTTTAAGCCCAAATTCTATAAATTTTGAGCCCTTGAAACCCACAAAAAACCCTATACGAAATTGTATGGATACACATAAGACATTCCAATGATTCTCATATGAAATTTGACCAAGTTTTGTATGGGTATGAGCACAAAGTCGTATGACACTGTAGGATGGTTTATCAAAATTGAACTCAAAACTTCTCAAAAATGCCCAAAACTGACATTTTTAAGTGTGGAGAGTGCTTGGGAAAGGTTCCTTGAGGTCTACATGATGTAGAGACATTATTACCACATAAAAAACACATTCTCAACACTAACTAAGCCTCACACAAGTATAATCAAATGAAAACTACAAATCACAGAGAAGGTTGTAGAAGCAAAAATGGGGAAATATGACTGTAACCCTTCACTAAACCTTCCTAACACTTCCTAATTCTTCCTAAAATGATGCAAGGGTAGGGATATAGAGAGGGGCCAAAGGCACACCCTAACTAGATCCACCTTGTAGAATAACATGCGGAAGCAACAACACACAACAATGAGAGAGAGAATGCAAATGCTTTCACATATTATCTTCAAATTGATTCATACATGCTGGGATGTAAGGCTTTCCTAGTTTAGGCTAGATATTACAATCAAATACAAAAGTCCTCCAACATGCGAGGATCTGCCAACAACCTCTAATTTCCTATCTTCTATCTTCTATAAAAAACTCACCCCCTAAACTCTAACCAAACAACTACATTTATATAAGAAGCTACTGAGCCAAGTCGGCCTTCATATCCACAATCAACAGAAGGGATGACCAAATCTAGGTCCACACGCTTCCCAATGATGGATACCATCATTAAATCTATGACCATAATTAAATGCGAAATCCAAAATAAAAAACTCAGTAAGCAAGGAAACTGAATGCCAAACAAGCATCACCGAGTGCCAGGGAATTAACCGAGCGCCAAAGAGATAACTGACCAACACTAGAGAACAAAGGAAACTGAGAAACACCAAACTGACTTAGTCAAAGGAGGAACCAAGCAACACTGAAAAACTACAAACATCTTTTTGGTGACACATGATTGCCAAGGACCCAAGATTCTCCTGCATTAGACACATAGGGTTATTTGAAAATGATTCTCTGAATCATGAAACAAGTATGATCCGAGCTGCATCTAACTCAGACTGTGAAATCCATGAACTGTCTTCAATCGGTCTATTCTTCCACTTTACCAGATATTCCATATACTATTTTCCTCTTGTATTTCTACCAATTCTTTGCTCCAAAATCTTTTCCACTTCTTTGGTCTGCTTCTTAGGATAATCCATTGGTACTGTCATTTCTTCATCCGACTCATGATACTCATACAAATCAGCAATGTTGAAAATAGGTGATATATCCATGTCATCAGGTAACTCAATCTCATATGCATTTCCACTGTCAAATTTCTTTAGAATCTTGCAAGGGCCAAACTTCTTCATTTTCAGCTTCCCATATGTTTCAACAGGAAATTGACCTTGCTTCAAATGAACCATCACTTCATCACCAACATCAAAAGTCTTATGTCTCCTTGATCTATCAACTTTGTCTTTGTATTTCTGATTACTTCTTTCTAGCTTATGCTTCACATCTTCATGCAATGTCTTCATGTACTTAGCAAATTTTACTCCTTCAACACTTCTCTTTCTTTCATCAACAATGTCTCTCAAATCAGATATACCTATCGGTTGCATGCCATTCACAGTCTCAAAGGGTATTTTTCCAGTACTCCTATTCACTGAATTATTGTATGCAAACTCTACTTGTGCCAAAAGAGAATCCCAATTACTCGGTGTGTCTCCAACTAAACATCTCAAAATATTTCCCAAACTTCTATTCACAACTTTTGTCTATCCATCGGTTTGTGGGTGAAATTAGAACTATATTTCAATTTGGTACCAAACTTTCTCCAAAGAGTTTTGCAAAAATATCCAACAAATTTACTATCTTGGTTAGAGATAATACTCCTCGATAATCCATGCAATCTGACAATTTACTTAAAGAAAAGATCTACTACATGTACTGCATCTGATGTCCTTTTACAAGGTATAAAATGTGCCATCTTATAAAATCTACCCACAATCACAAATATAGAATCATTACCTCTTATTATCTTTGGTAAGCCAAGAACAAAATCCATACTGATGTCAACCCAAGGTTTCTCAGGAACAACAATTGATGTATACAATCCAATATTCTAACTTACTCCTTTTGCAACTTGACAAATTCCACAACTTTTCACAAATTTCTGAACATCTTTATACAATTGTGGCCAAAAGTATTTCTCCTTAAGCAAATTCAATATCTTATCAATACCAAAATGTCCAGCCAAACCAATACTATGTTTCCCCTTTATCAAATTAGTTCTCATTGCTACCCTCGGTATACACAACTGAATACCTTTAAACAACATACCTTCTTGAATGAAATATTCTTCCCATTTTGTACTTGGTTGATCTTGAATAGGTGCTCTGCACTTTCTCCATAGCTCAGAAAAATCAGGACCAGTTTCATACAAATCTCTCATGTCATCAAAGCCAAGAACTTCAATTTTCATCTCGGTCATCAAGGATCTTCTTCTACTTAATGCATCAACAACTTGGTTAGTGACTCCACTCTTATGTTTTATCACAAATGTATAACTCTGGAAATACTCAACCCATTTCATATATCTCTGATTCAACTTATTTTGACAACCCAAATACTGTAAAGCCTTATGATCGGTATACAACACAAATTCACTCGGTATCAAATAATGTCTCCATTTATTTAGGGCTTGAACAATAGCATAGAATTCTTGATCATACACAAAATATTTCCTTTTTGCATCATTCAACTTTTCACTAAAGAAAGCAACAGATTTACCTTCTTGACTCAATATAGCTCCAATTGCACTACCACTTGCATCACATTCCACTTGAAATACCTTACTAAAATCAGACAATGCCAAAATAGGCAATTCAACAACCTTCTGCTTCATAGTCTCAAAACTTTTATCAGCTCCATGTGTCCACTTGAATTCTCTTTTGTCTCCTCTCATAGTCTCAGTCATAGCATTACAAATTGAATTAAAATTCCTAATGAACTTTCGGTAAAAAATTTCCAAACCATGAAATGATCTTACCTCACTAGCACTCTCAGGTGTAGGCCAATTCAAAATAGCTTCAACCTTCTTAGGATCCATTTTCAAATCATCAGCTGAAATCACAAATCCCAAATACCCAATCTCCTCTTTCATGAATGAACACTTCTTCAGATTTATCAGCAACTTTTCTTCTTTCAACCTCTGCAAAACTTGTCTAACATGCAACAAATGTTCTTCTCTAGTCTTACTAAATATCATAATATCATCTAGATATACAATCACAAACTTACCCAAGAATTTCTTCAAAAATTCATTCATCAATCTCATGAAAGTACTCAGTGCATTAGTTAAACCAAAAGGCATAACCAACCACTCATACAAACCTTCTTTTGTCTTGAAAGCAGTCTTCCATTCATCACCTTCTCTGATTCTAATCCGATGATACCCACTTTTCAAATCAATTTTGGTACAATACTTTGCTCGAGTCAAACTATCCATTATATCATTCATTCTCGGTATAGGAAACTTGTATTTCACTGTTATCTTATTGATTACTCTGGAATCAGTACACATTCACTATTCTCCAGTCTTCTTAGGTGCCAATACAACAGGTACTACACAAGGACTCAAACTTTCTCTGATCAAAACTTTCTACAATAATTCTTGAATCTGTTGGTTCAATTCCTAATTCTTGGTAGGTGTCAACTAATGAGGTTCCTTATTTGGTAAACTAGCTCCAGGGATTAGATCCATGCAAAGATCAATGCTTCTCTTCAGTGGAAAACCATTAGGTACATTATCAAAAATTATATCTTTGTACTTAGTGAGTAATTTATCAATCTCCTCAGGGACACTATCCTCTATTTTCTTACTCGATTTGTTAGGAATCACAGAAAAACATACATCATTCTTCTTCAAATCCTTAACAAACTTTCTTCCTTCCATCAAGAAAACTTTCACAGATGTGAAAACATTACTAACAGGTTCTTCAATCAAAGGTAACAAGATTTGTCTTTTCGCATCAGCCCAAATAGAATATTTATGCAGTCTCCCATCATATATAGCATGTCTATCATATTGCCAAGGTCTACCCAACAAAATATGGCAACAATCCATAGGCATGATATCGCATAACACCTTATCATAGTACTTTCCAATTTTCAAATTCACATAACATTGTTCACTTACCAAGAGTGTATGCTCATCTTTGATCCATGAAATTTGATAGGGATTTGGATGTTCCAACCTTTTCAACTGCAACTTCGTGACCATTTCCTCAGATGCTAGATTCTCCAAGCTACCACTATCAATGATTACCTTCAAAACTTTGTCAGAAACTCTACATCTGGTCTTGAAGAAAATTTTCCTTACCAGATCTTCCTTCTTACTTTCATTCCAAAGTGCTCTCCTTACCATCAAGTTATTTTCCTTCACAAGTTCATTCGGCGACTCTTCCTTGTACCAAAGCATTTCTACTGCTACCAGCCTTCTTACTTGCATGTATACATTCAAATGATCTATGTCCTTCTTCTCCATAATTGTAACAAGTTCCTTGGAAACCACCTCTATAATAACCACTCGATAGTTACTGCCTCTGCCTCTAGATGAACTTTCACCTCTCCACTCGGTCTTGCCTTTATCCAGATTTGTCTTTTCAGGTTTAGATCTACTATTTTCACCATGAGATCTACCTCTTCCTCTAGGGAATCTACCACCTCTACCTCTTTGTCTTTGCTCATGTCTCTTGTTCAATTTCTCCTCAGATTTCAATGCAAATTGATAAGCCTCTTCAATGTTCTTGAATTTTACCAAACTAATTTCTTCTTGGATGGAAACTGTCAAACTATTCAGGTATCTAGCAATTCTTTCCACATCATCTTCATCATGTCCAGATTTGATATCTAATCTATAAAATTCCTCAGTATATTCCTTTACCGAGCTATCTTTCTACCTCAAACTTTTCATTCGCCTAACTAGGTTAATCTGATAATCACAAGGTAATAAATTTCCTTTCAACTTATTCACTATTTTATTCCATACTTTGATTTTGTCTTTTCCTTTCCTCTTTCTGTCCATCTGCAGATGTTCCCACCACAAGGATGCATGACTTTTCAACTTTGTGCTTGCAATTTTCACCTTCTTTTCCTCAGGTACATTTTCATGCTCAAAATAATTTTCCATCTCAGTGATCCAATCCACAAATTCATCAGAATCTAATTTTCCACCATACTTAGGAATATTAAAATGTGGTGCAGACTTCAGACTTGTCAAAGCCTTTAAGAATCTTTCCTCATCCTGATCCATCTCAGGTGCAGGTTCTACATCACCTTGTTCTACCTCAATTTCATCATCACTAACATCTTCAAGATGTCTTCCTCTTCTCTGGGCTGTTTCAACAACTTCTAATCTAGCAACAATTTGTTTCAACATGTCTACCAATCCTGGATCCACATCTCACCTCCCACAAAACATCTTGAAAACCCTCTGCAATTGCAGGTCAGATCATAATTTGCTACCCCACAACAAATCAACTAGGGCTTCACAAGAAGGAACCTTCAAACCTAGATTCACAAACCTAGATCCAGATCTCACCTCACTCTGATACCACCTGATGCAAGGGTAGGGATATAAAGAGGGGCTAAAGGCACACCCTAACTAGATCCACCTTGTAGAACAACACGCAGAAGAAACAACACACAATAGTGAGAGAGATAATGCAGATGCTTTCACATATTATCTTCAAATTGATTCATACATACCAGGCTGTAAGGCCTTCCTAGTTTAGGTCAGATATTACAATCAAGTACAAAAGTCCTCCAACATGTGAGGATCTGCCAACAACCTCTAATTTCCTATCTTCTATCTTCTGTCAAAAACTCACAATCTAAAATCTAACCAAACAATTACATTTATACAAGAAGCTACCGAGCAAAGTCGGCCTTCAGATCCACAATCAATGAAAGGGACGACCAAATGTAGGTCCACATGCTTCCCAATGATGGATACCAACATTAAATCTGTGACCACAATTAAATGCACAAGTTAGCCTCAAAAGAAATCCAAAATAAACAACTCGGTAAGCAAGGAAACTGAACACTAGACAAGCATCGCCGAGCGCCAAAGAGATAACCGACCAACACCAACAAACAAAGGAAACCGAGCAACACCGAACCAACTCGGTCAAAGGAGGAACCGAGCAACACTGAAAAACTACAAACATCTTTTTGGTGACACAGGATTACGAAGGACCCGAGATGATCCTGCATCATAAAATTCCCTAATCCATTCAATAAAAATATAATACACCATCCTAAGCAATCAAAAGCATTCCTAAACTTCCAGTAAAGAATTTACAACAAAAAGTATACAAACACTCATAAATTTACTTCCCGGATGCATAGTTTGAGCACACAGAAAATATAGCATTTAAATTTCCTTTTTAACTCATAGTATATCTATCATATACAATAAAATAACATAGCATACACATTCCTAAACACACACACATAGGAAGAATAGAGAATTCATCCCGGATTCAGACCCTACCCGGGGTCCTGCGAAGAATCCTCTTCAAGTGGCTGGAGCACACTTTGCAAATATCCAAGCAATGGAAGCCTCTTAGATGGATTCCCATTGGAAATAAATCCTCCTTCCTCACAGACAATCCCCACACTAAAAATCACAAAGCTAGAGTACTCTCAACCTCACAAAAACCTCAAAAAAGATCTTTCTGAAATGATATTTGTAGACAACTTCAAAATCTCTCTAAAACCTCTAATCCCCAAATCTCCCTAAAGTACAAATATTTAACCTCCAACTATATGGTTGGAGGAATTGCTTCACGAGAAGCAACTTCTCCAACTTCCATAGTTGGTTGGAAAATCAAACCAATCATTCCCGTAAACACTTAACAAAGTTTCTTAATAAATTTAATTAAAATAACCTCCAAAGAAACCTATAACAAGAAGAATAAATAAAAAGCTTTCAAGGAAAATACATAGCACAATTGGAAACCAACTAACCTAACTTCTAGGAGGTCTCGAGTTCAACTCCCCCTAGATAGCTAGTTTTTCCAAAAAAGAGCTTTCTTTATTATTTATTGTTATTATTTTCACTTTTTTTTATTTAATACATTTTATTTAATACACTTTTTTAAATCATTAAAATACCATTTACACAAGTGATTAAAAAAATATAAAAAATATTATTTATATATGCATGGGTATATGCGTGTGCACCCACATATACACACACACTTATATAACATACATTCAATTATAACACCAATATAGAATAAATAATATAGATATATATATAAGGATAATTCTAACTCACAACATAAATCTCAGAACAACATCAAATCATAAATCACAAGATCACATCATAAACTGCATTCAAATCCCCCAACTAGGGTAACCTCCTAAACAAAAATCTAAGTCCATGGGTAACCTTGAGAGTAGCTTGGTAAAATCTCCACACAACAACAGTTTGAGGATTTTGAAGGCACGCTCAAACTTGTGTAGCCAGGTGGAGACAATGCATGGTACCTGCATCCTGCATCACCAACTAACATATATATATATATATATATATATATATATATATATATATATATATATATATATATATATATATATATATATATATATATATATATATATATATATATATATACAGACAGTGGTAAACAAGGAGGGAGATTGTGAGATCGTGCGGATCTCCCGCAAGAGTAACTACAAATCCCTCTCCTCATCCTACACTCACATTAACCAGTGTAAACATCAAAACATAATGGGGTTAGCAGGGTTAGATCCATATAAATATATAAATCAAATATAAACATTCCACAATTAGTTCATCTCTAGACATTCATCATTTTATTTCAAATAATTTAATATCTCATAATAAACTCTATTAACCAATAAATATGAAATTAAACGTCCATCATGAAATAACATAGTCCAAACATACAATCCAAGGTATCAAAGTACTGATCTTGCCAATCTAAAATATGCAAATACTAGGGTGGACATTAGAGGTAATCCTTTATGGATGACTCTAGAGATGGTGAATCAAGTGGGGTAGGGGCCACCTTTATATATTTGGTCCCTTGGCTGCACCGTGGTGGAAATGACCACTGGAAGGCTTCAAATCCCTTTGTGGCCCTGCATCTGATCGGTTGCACAGAGAAACTGGCGGAATTGCCTGCCTGTCTCTGGCCTCAAGGTCAGGATTTTCAAGACAAGTGCTTCCATCAAGATTTGAAACAACGGTGGGCCAATACAGAGATGTTGGAACATCCTTTTCACCCATGAAGAGAGAGTATATTTCTTTGTGTATCATAAGTTCTGACATTTCATTGCAAGTTTGAGTATTCAGAGAGTACAAAACAACATGGCCTATAATGCGATATTCTTTGCTTCTATTGCAGTTACTACTCTGCAACGAGGGGACTCGAACCTAGGAAGGCGATAATTCATTTGCTTTTGTTTTTTTTGAAGTTTATGGGTTTTGATCTGCATATATTTGTTAGGTTTTCTGTGATCTAGGGATTTATAGAGGATGAAAGGGAGTTTACGTATGAAGAGGGAGAGAAAAAAGGTTTAGAACATTAGGAGATCTTCATGAGGAATGGAGTGCCTATGGAAAAGGGCAGCATTAATCTCCCATTTATGTAGTGAAAAAGAGGGCTAAAATCTACCCTAATTTGGGCCAGCTACGCTTGATTTATTTCCCTGCAAATGCAACCCTCCTCAATAGGGGCATCATATCATGGTCTACCATTAACACACTTCAATCCATGTATTTTATTGCCAGGTGAATGATCTCTATCAAAGTGTGCATTTATCATCCATCTTCTACTCGATTTCATGATGGACTGGGTGATGGTTGGACCCTTCTCTAGCCACTTCACCTACGTTTGGCAAAGATCCGATTAGATTTGGACATATCGCAGAATCAAAATGTGGAGGAAGAGATTGACTAGATTAAAAAATATCACTATTAAATGTAGAATCAATAAGTGGAAGGCAGTGGATGTTTTGGATTTTCTCTAGATTGATGACCACCCCATTATACTCGCTGGCAAAAAACCAAACCGTAAACCAACAAAGAAAACCATATACCAGTGTCAGACAGGGTTTGGGTGAAATCCCCACTTATAGTAGCCCGTCGGCTAATAATTTGGAAGGTTAATGTGAATAAATTGAAGACCATTCTTCCTAAAGTTATTTTGGAGGAGAATTTTTACAGAATTTTTACTTTAGATTAGAATATAACATGGTGTCATAATTTGTAAAGGCTGGCCTTCCGACACAAATACCACATCAGTAAAAATAATAAAGACTAAGGAGTCGGTTAAGAAGTCAAAGGTTGAATGAATGAGTTGACAAGTTGACTAGATACAAATAGATTCTTGAAAAACATGAATAAAAGAAGTACAATTATGACCAAAACTATAGAAAAGCTAGGGAATACCTTTGTGTCTAGGAAAAGTGGAATACAAAACATTTGTTGAATGTACTAACATAATCACAATAATAGATGTTATATCGACTCAATATGAAGGTTTCCTACCAACTTGAATCATCAAGGGCGAGAATATTGTGGGAGTGCATTTCCACCCTACCACGAAGCATTTACGCTTCCCTGAAATCTTTCTTGACATGAAAGATACCCATCCCAATTTGAGATAGTCTAACAATACAAAACTAAAGGACTAATGGAATTCTTGTACTAGTAAAACTATGGATGCATAAAAAGAACATGTCATACATATGTCAACATAAGCATCATCCTTTGTTTAGCTATGAAAAATTCAATTTCAAATCCTTCTTGATCATTTCATTTAAGAAAGTAAATATTCTCCCAATTTAACCTATGATGGAAGAAAAACACAAGAAAATACTTCATCTCTTTTATTTTGTATCTAACCAATATAGAAGAACATATACATAGTTCCAATTTAAACACAAGGCTAAACTAACATTCCATCCTCATGGTTCTCAATAGGCAATATATTTTCATAGTAAATGTAAGGAATTCCAGGCACATATAGGCATTTCTTGCATAGGATCTTTTATTTCTTTAAGCACAGAGAAACATAAACATTCTTGCATACATCAACACATGTAAATATCATTTACCTTATTATTTTATCTCCAGTATACAATTTAATCATAATCTCCAAGAGTACACACTTTGTAGTGTTTTAGATGTGGCCTTATATTTACATAATCATTCAATCGTACACAATATTTATCTACGCATAAACACTCAATGTAAAGGCAATGAGAATAAGCTTACACATAGGCATGGTATTTCCTTAATGTACTAACCATAATCAAACTTGTAAATGAAAATTCACTCCTCTCCATTAATATGATCATACCTCCTAATATTTGTTTCAATTATACAGACTTTGATGGATTTAAATTAATAGAAAAGATCAAGTTTTTGAAGCCATAATATATATCTATAGAGTTCGATTCTTCTAAGGTTCTTGGTTTTTAAAATATTCTTTAAGTTCAACATCAATATTGATTAGATTCTATAGTTGGTAGTTTCAGTCACACCAATAATACAAGTACCATTCTTTTGCAAATCATTCTCAGATGTTTCAATTATTACTTATAGCGTGTATAAGACTAAATGATATAAGTACCAAAACACATTTCAAAGGTTAATGACAATGACTTCTAAGTGACCGAGTTGCATTAAACTAGACTTATATCATAAATGGATATGTTGAATAATGTTTCATCTATTCTTACATTAACATCTCAATGTTGGAAGAGATTGAGATTCTCTATATCTAAATAACATTGGCTTAGATCATATTTTCTTAGAATCAGTCTTCAAATGATGGTGGAAGAAATTAGTTTTAGTTTTTAAAAAAATCAGACAATGTTGTGTGTCATTCCCAAGCCGCATACAAAATGGAGGAAACTAAACATTGAGGACAAAATGCATGGATTAATCGTCCACATGAAACATATGAGAATGAATAAGGAGAAACATGAGAAATTATAAGATATGATGCTAATCAGATTAAACAATAAACCCTTCACAACTATTGATCCAAAAATGAGTTCGTACCTTAGTTGAAAATAGGTTTTGAAGGGGCCCTAAAACCATGTACAAAAAGGTCACAAAAGATATTCAAGGAAAGCCCACAACAAGGAATAGATCAAGAATTAAACAAGGGTTTTAAAAAAAGGCTCCCTCAACCTGGAACAAACATTGCACGAGAAGAACTACATACAAACACAATAAAGAGAAAGGCTCCAAAATCCCAACCTAAATCTAAAATCATCCATCATTAAGATTTTCCTTGGCCCCCTTCTTATGGGACTGAAGGGTCATATCAAAAGAGGATGAATACCTCTTAGGGTGTTTACTTTTTACCATGATCCAACCTTCTTCACCTTTGCATCCATATCTTGCTAGGCCATCGAATCCATCACAAAATTCCCTGCACTCGTGGGGGGGACAACACACTGCGCAAAACCAGTCAAATGAGAACCAGGGCCAGACACAACCCTAGAGTCATCTGATTTACAAGCAGGAACCCTGTCACAATCCATCACTGGAGTAGCGTGAGAAGAACTAGAAATATCAACAAGAGCCTTATCAGAAACACCAACTAAACCATCAGCTTAAGGGACAACACCAACAGTTACGCCAAAATGAACCTTATCAGAAACCATCATAGAAGCAACAAGATCAGAACCATTAGAACCCACATCAGAAGCTTGTGACCCGTTGATAGTAATATCCTGCCCAACCATTTGGGAAGAATTCTTAATTAACATGTAATGTTGAGAAGATACACCTTTACACCATGAAGATGGCTTCTTCTATTTTACTTTCTCTAGATCACATTTAGCCATTACATACCCTATTTTGAAGCACAGGTTCTACACCTAAAAGGAATCCCTTCATAATCCAAAGGTTGGATCCAACTATCCTTAGGAGACATAAGTTTAATCTCTACAGGAAACCCATTAGATGCATCTGTTAGTATGGATGTTGTTAGCAGGGCAGATTGGATGTTGTTTAGAGATGATTGAGTTCTTATATGTTACATTCATGACTGGGTTTGTCATTGATGTCAACATATATGCTTTTTGGACAAAGTTAACAGAGTTACAGACACATATTTGTTTGGTGAGGTTTTATACTAATGAATTGAGTTTTGCGAAGATCTATTAGAATTCAGGAACATGTTTTAATGATGTGGTTACATGCATAGAAAAAGTTATGAAGATATGCTTGATTTATGCAAAGTTTACTAAAGACTATTCGTAGTAAGAGTTTCCAAGAACTGGTGACAATTATTCGATATTTATTGTTTCTACGAGGTTAAAGCTAGTTCAACGAAGTTGGTATGTTGTTGAAGACATGTTTAGGATACTTTGATGAGCACAACATAATCTACTTTGCATTCTGTGAAGATTTGTGGACGATGTGAAGTGTGTTACTTCTTTGGGAGTCGACTATAGATTAATATTCTTATGGAAGTGTTTAGATGTAATGTAATGTGTATTGTATATTCTTATTGTTGTCCTTTATTATTAATTGTAAATTGAGAAATCCTTTTGGCCGACTCAATAATCATTAGGAGTTGGTATAAAGGAAAGAAAGTTTATTTGTAAAAAGATATATCATGCGGTCATGAGATGTTATGCGAGCTTTGAATGCGAAATCTTTATGATCAGGTCAGAAGATGATGTTGTTGATATGTTGAGGACTTCACAGGAACTGTACAGGCAAATAGAGTTGTTGTTTTAGTCAGTTCACCCTTAGATGTGTTATCTTGAAGATTGTTTAGTGAAGATAGTCTTGAAGCAATTTGGACAGTGGGTTCAATTGTCTTCATTTTGTTTTTCAAAAACTCCTCATAGGGTTGAGATCTTTTAGCAGGGATCCAAAGTCTCCTTACAAGGACTCATATGTACTGATTGCATTGTAAAATACTTCTAAGAGGATCTATCCTTTCACAAGGAACTTCTATATTAGTACATCATCTTGTGGGCATCATTCCCACTGGGGTTTTCCCTCTGATCAAAGGTTTCCCTAGTCATCAAATCTGGTGTTATTGTGTATGTAAAATTATTTTATGGTTATTGTTGTTGTTGATTACAAGTTTAAGATTTGATAGAGTTGAGTTTAAGTTAATTAAGCTCACAACTGATTCACCCCCCCTCTTCTCAATTGTGTTGGTGGACTTTACTTTCCAACAACATCAATATCCACCAAAATATGAGCATAGGTGGAGTGAAAAATATCAGAAGACTTCGCACCCACCATCAAAAAATATCCAAGCGCCTCTCCCAAAGAGGAAGTGGGAGGTAGGGGAGTCTAACCCAAATTGGCATCTTACAAAAAGTTTCAGAATAAGGGTCGAGGCAATTTATGAATTGTTACCCATGAAAACTTTGTAATAAGAGGAGTGCCTTTGAAAGGAGAGGCAATAGAGTCCTTTAGAACTCATCTTCATAGTTTCACGTTTGTTTCTCATTTCTATTATAACGTTGCTTTATTTCTTCATTAAATTTTCATAAATTTATTTCCATTCCCTTATTATTAGATCAAGTAATCATTTCTTCACGATTGCATTTAGTATAGCCATTTTTCTTATTATGTTCTTAATTCGTGGGTTGTGTTTAACATATGGATTTTTCTTGACAGTTTGTAATGACATAAAATCTCACGAGCATGCCACATAAGCAATATCCATAAAATGCGGAAAGTAGAACAAGAGTCAAAGTCGATGAACACAAATAGACTAGTAAACAAGATTTTATTTTCATACAAGAGGAAAATACATAGAATTTGACCATACTGTCAAACACCCACAATGTCATAACATAACATTACAATACTCAAATCTAATGATATCGACCTACTCATCTAGCATCCCCTAATACATCATGATAAGTCATCAATTACATAAATACATCAAGAGTGAACAAATACATCATGATACATGATACATAGGTGCCCTCGAACATTTGTCCATCTGCAAGTCCCTATCTCATAAGCACTCAAACAATTGTCCTCTGTTGTCTTGAGACAGGAGTGTGGCCCAAGAACTTTTTCTACCCAACCACAAAGTGGTTAGCTCCCCCAAGGTTCTTCTTGACATGAAGAGCGTGTCAACCCTGCTTGAGAAGCACAACAACCCGGGACTGGTGGATCGGTTGGATCTAGTGCAGCCATGAAACTAACTACCTAAAGTAGAACATAATCACATATGTGGCAGGGAAATGATACATAACCAACATATTAAACAACATATGCAAAAACAACTTTAGCCAAATCATTTAAAACTAGATTTCCACTAGCAAGCAGTATGAAAAGTACAACATTTTAAAAAACTACCCTTCCTTGATAATCCACATTCAACACCCCTCCCATAAGATACAAAACAAAAGAAGATACAATCAACTCAGTGTATAACACTGACACATCTATGTTCTTACTTTTAAAGTAACTTTCAATCATTTCATCTTACTTATAATCTGGAAACACCATTAATTTATTTCAGTAAAAGAAAGTATCTAGTGAAATATTCAGCAGTCTCATTCTAGATCCATTTCAGAATATTGTCAGCCAAAATAGGGGGTTCAGATACATATACTGGTTAAAACACTTATAACATAGAATAAGTTTTAAGAAATAAGAAATTTCAAGTACGCAAGCTCAAGGCTTAATTTTGGAAAATATTTCTATGACATTCCTATATCCAATAAACTTATATTTGTTCACCAATCTGACTAAACAACAAGTATTATCTTCTTACCTACTAGTTTCTTAATGCAGAGATCATAAAGTTGGAAATATAAAAATCAGGTACCGATTACTTTCTTTTCTTTCAAACATACAGACAAAGTCACACAAGCCGATACATAAAAACATTTTTCCACATTCTTGTAAGGTGAAAGAAATAACGAGGGTAAATCTTCAGCTTCAGCTGTAACATGAAGAACTTGTATGCATGCGCTAAATTCAGTCAAAACAAATAGCGAAAATCGGGATAGAGCAGGGCATCCACCGTTTGTAGGATGACTAATTGTTACCCGACCAATGGTTTGATAAAAAAATAATAAATAAGAAGAAGAAGGGTTTTCCAGTTGAAGACAATCGTTCACTGTACGCAGGGAATATGAGCATAACTAATTTAGAACTTAATTCGATATGGTGACGCTTGGAATATATATTTATATCATTATTTTATTTGATTATGATTATTTGGGTACTGATCTATTGATGTAGTTTCCAATATATCTGAGTGGTTGCAAGAAGGCGAGAGTGTGGTCGAAGTAAATGAGGCTAGCAATGAAAGAAAGGGGAATCAGTATTAACATATATAGCCAAAGCATCACACATACATGCAGCAGACACAAAAAAAAATAAAAAAATTTCACATTTTGATGAAATAAGCCTGCCGTTCTTTGCATTTCAGCACAATCACAAATTCAAGGCATAACAGAGAGAATCAATTTGATACCAAAACAAATGAACTGTTGTGGGTTATGTATGAAAATCTGAATCAAACAGGGCCTACGGTAGAGGTCTCCCTATCATACAAGCTATTCACTATTCATCATATTACCCCAAAATTCATACCTATAAAGAAAAAAAAACCAAGAGCCAACCGCAACTCCATTCCTATGCACAAATGACTCACTCTCATGAGCTACCCAAACACTCAACATTGTTGGCAATCAAAACTAACGATTTACTACCATGGTTCCACCCAATCAGTGCCCGACATTCTACCCGCATGCACCTTAACAAATTCAAATAGAAAAGGGAAAAATACATATATTTTCACAGAATTTCGATCCTTCACACAAATATGAATCTCAATTCATATGAGAACACATGATTGACAAGTTTTTAAGTAAATTTCTCAAAGAAAGGAACCTGATATTATGCTTGACTTGTTTGCTGAACTGAGGCTCCCGATTCATTTCCAAGATGGGACTGTCTTCTTCTTTTTCTCTTCCCGTGCTGTGTTCCTGCGTGTGTGTGTTTCTTTTTCCTTTTTCAAAACTTAATGTTTTCTTTTTCTCAGATTTGCATGCAGTCAAAATTTAGTGTTGGCAGAAGGTGGCTCATTATTTTCGTTGGTGTTGGAATTAAATAATACTAAAATTGTCAAATTTTAGTATTTGACAATTTTAGAAGTTAATCTTTTGGTTAATCTGGAATTCACCTGGAATTCATAATGAGAAGATGCACTTTAGTTGCAGTTAATATGGATTTCAAAATATTATAAATTTTTCTTTACAACCAATCCTATTTAAGTAGAATTAGAATTGATTTTCCAATTCCACCTATTTAGATGGAAGATTCAAATGCTGGTTTTGGGAGTAAATGAGAATTCACAAATTCCTATTCCTGTTTCATGTTTTGAACGCAAACATCGAAAAATGTCAATTCTGAGATTTGACAATCTCAATTCCAGTCTAATTCCAGCAAACAAACAGGCCCTCCGAAAATCAGTTTCCATTAAACATTTGTAATTGAATTTGTAACTCACCTCCAGTTTTTGAAAAAAATGAGGATATTATTTTATTGTTTTCTTTTATTTGTTTACAAGAATGAAATTACTTTAATACTAATGTATTTACTTTCAAATCACATATATTTATTATAAAATAGAATATTCTTTATTCATCTCTTTCTAAGTTACATTTTCAAAAGGAGCATTTCATATTTACTTTATTATTCACAAGACTCTACATCCCGTCACATGAGGTAAAACAAGTGCCACATAGTGGCCAAGTAATTAATTAGGTTGTATTAATAATGGTTATTGTTTGAATAATAGTTAGGTGTATTAGATTATGAAATAGTTAATATATATATTAAATTTTAATAAAAAATTATATTGAAATTTAAAATGTGATTATATATTATAACTGTAATTTTTATAATTTTATAATCTATAATAAACTTTTTTTTTAAATTTAAATTTAAAATAAATATTTTTTTAGTAATAATTCTATTTTTAACAGAATAAAAAAATATTTAATTTGAGTTTGGTGTGATGAGAGCCGTGGATCAATCTCATTTATTCAGAATAATTTTTTAATGCACAAATTTTGCCTAAAATAAAGCAATATGGAAGAGAAATAGAATTCTGCAAATTCTGTGTATAATCATAGTTTATTTTTATATATTGGATACTTAATAAATAATAATACATAAGATGTACTATATATAATTATTTGTAATAAAATTAATATTAATTAATGTCATTTAATTTTTAAAGTTTTATTATGTTTGTAATTTAAATAGTTTAAATCTTCCCTTAAAAATAGTTTTCACATTTTTATTATATTTCAATTTTTATTATGTTTCTAATTTAAACAATTTAAATTTTATTTAAAAAATAATTTTACATTTTTTATTATAAATTTTTTTAGTCACGTATGAATTTTTTTTTAACAATACTTAATGAGCTAGTTTGATTTTTTTCTATAATGTGGCCAGTACTTGCTGATAAAAGTAATAAATATAAAGAATGAGAATAATTATTTTAATTAGGAAAATTATTTAATTATAAATTTAAAGTTAACCAATAGTTTAAAAATAGAAATTTGGTTAGTAAATAAATTATTTCTAAAATAATAATTTAAGAACAAGGAACAATTTTAATAATATTTTATATAGTTCATATAACTTATGTCAAACCATATTATTTAGTATTTTAAGATATAACTTATAATTATTTATTATAAATAATAGATATTATTATCACTAATTCATAAGTTAATTAATATATAATGAAAAAGTTAAGTTTATTAACATTTAGATTATAATTATAATTTATGTTTTATAATCTAAATATATAACATCTAATCATAATACAGAGCTCTAAATTAATTTTGTTGAATTATAAACATAAAAAATGTGCATGTATACTAAATTATTAATTTTATAACAAATTTGATAAAAATAATAATTTTAATTGGTAGAAATGTGATTTTTTAATCACTAGTTAATGGAAGAAATCCAAAAATGGGCAAGTACTAATAATCCTTATAAATGTAAGTGAATATATCTATTTAATGAAGTACATAAATTATCTTTAATTTTTAAAAAGATTTCAATTAATATCTTTTATATTATTTTTTAATTTTTTAATTTTATATATTATCAATATTTAAAAAATATATAATTAAAAATATCAATAAAATTATTTTTCTTAAATATAATTATTGATTTTTGAAATAAAATAATTTGTACATAAATAATCAATATAATATATTATAAGATATTTTAAAAATATAACTATAAATCAAAATTTAAATACTTCACATAAATTATTAGTCTAATATAATATAATTTTCTATTTAAAAAAATAAAATTGTTAAAATTAAAATAAATTACATCATTTAATTAACAAGAAATTTTTTTAATAATATTTTATATAGTTCATATAACTTATGTCAAATCATATTATTTAGTATTTTAAAATATAACTTATAATTATTTATTATAAATAATAGACTAATTCATAAGTTAATTAATATAAAATATATAATGAAAAAGTTAAGTTTATTAATATTTAGATTATAATTATAATTTATGTTATATAATCTAAATATATAACATCTAATTATAATACATATAACAAATTTTATTATTCAATTTAATATACATTAGTTAATAAATAATCTATATTCAAAACCATGCATTTATGGGCATGGTAAAGTATTTGCCCCTATAATATTGCCTTGGAAAATTGTAATAGAGGTAGTGCTTCCACAAAATCCGTAAATATTTAAGCCAATAGAAAAGCTCGAAATTAATTTTGTTGAATTATAAACATAAAAAATGTGTGCATGTATACTATACAAATTATTAATTTTGTAACAAATTTGATACAAATAATAATTTTAATTGGTATAAAAGTGATTTTTTAATCACTAATTAATGGAAGAAATCGAAAAACGGATGCAATAGTACTTGCCTAGCCTATCGGCAAGTACTAATAAGAGACAAAAGATCAGACATTTATGAAATGCAACAATATGACTATAGACAACGAGACCATCCATACCCATCAATGTTACATGAAAATTGAAATTAGCTATGTATTTTCAACTTACGAGGAAAGTTATGGATTTCATTTGGTAGACTAAAGATTATAATGGCATTTCCATGATATTGAGGAGGTCAAAACACATGGAGGATCGTGATCTCCCATTTGATGCTTTAAAGTTTTAATTGTGTTTGCCTCTAGAATCATTATCTAAGAAATTCTTAATAATATATTTTCTTGGATATGTATGATGCCCTTCTATTGGAAGAAAATGAATTTTGAGGGTAAAATTGTTTAGCTTGCAATTTGATATAGAGACAAGTAAATTATTTATTTATATTGTTTATCTTATTGATTTTATATTTATGCAAGAGCTACTTTAAAAAATTAATTTGTACATCATAAAAAAGGAAATGGCTATTGAACTTTTAGGATGCACCAAGCATCCAATCATTGCAATGCATTTATAATGTATGAGGGGTATTGATGTCTTTGTGCATCTTAGGGTTAGATAGTCATTTCTATTAAAATGTTAAGATACATAAAGATTGATTATACTATTTATATATTTTATGATTTTATATTTTTCTTAATTATTTTAATAGTAAATTTGATGGGTTATTATTATTTATGAACATTTAATATTTTTCAAATTTGATATCTCTTGGTGTATTTTACATTGACTTTTAAAATATAGGTATGCTAGTTATGAGTATAGTTACAAAAGCCCAACAAATGTTAGTGTAACTCAAAAACAAATATTTTAAACTCATCGTCCTTGAAGAATTGATCATATTAGTACCTCTTAAATTATGCATACCAATAATTTGTATATGAAAGAAAAGAGAATATCGTATCATGAATGCTTCCATATTAGTGGTTACTATCATGGGAATGGGGAATTTCAAGTCTTGAAATGGTATGTGATTCCCATATGTTGATTTTATGTTTTAAATTATAATCAAGTAACTTCGTGTAATTTTTTCTTGATCAAGTTTAGTAGCCTAGCAAGGGGGTTGACCCTTACACAACCACAACCAAAAGGCATCAAGAGATCAACAACACATAATCACAGGTGATGGCTATTACAAGTGATTGATTTACAACAAGGTAAAAAATTGACCATTAATAACACACTAGCAACATAGCTAGTAACCCACATCAATCATGGAAAGCCAACTCACTCATAGTGAGGGGAGGAGAATGAGAGATAGAGTGATTCTTTCTTCACTAGTGGACAACCATCCAAGATACTATCACTAGGGTCCTCACTAAAAAGTAGTGGAATCCCCATGGGATAGTCAAGGACCAGGAAAAAAGTGTTGGCAACACTATACATCAGCCACCAAAGGCTAGAGCAGATTAAGAGAAACACTCAGAGAAGTGTCCCTGCGACCAAAAGAAACCACAATAGCAACGAGAGGTGGAGTCACATCCATCAGATTGGAGGAGGCTAGTTCAATAGGAGCGCAACCTTGGGGGGTCATCATCATCCCATGAGGATTCCTTAGAGGTAGAATTATAGGGATAATAAAAATCTCAGATGATCAAATGATCATTATTTTCATTCTGCCACAAAGTAGCAACACCTTTACAATGCAAATGAGAATAGTTTATAGCCAGATGACTAGTAGAGAAGCATCTCTACCATCGATAGGGGAGGCCCTCATAATCTAGAAATTGAGTCTAAGGTCTGTACCCAACCATGAGAACCACATCTCTTGGAAGTGGTGTGGAGATATTCGTGTCAACCAAAATGTGAGTAAAAGTAGAGTGGTCCAACAAAGTCGTAGCCTTATTCACCTTCAACAAATGGCCAATAGGCCTTTTAATGGTCTCAAAGAAAGAAATCTCCCAAAAATAAAGTGGAAGATTTGGGAGATGAATCCACACTGAGTGCTCACTAAGAAGTTCAGTAAGAGGGTTGAAGGAGACTGATAAGGGTTTGGTTTAAAGAGAGTGATTCCCCCAAACCCACAACTTGATCAACACCAAATCACAATCTTTAGATGAAGAAAATGTAGCAATAAAAAAAACCTTTGCACAAAGGAAAAGCTCAATGTTACCATAGATTAAGGATCACCAAGAATTTGTTACCCAACGATGCAGATCTAGAAGAAAATGCTAGAGACCATCGAATCTATAGACCACCCATGACATTGGTAGAAATCTATATTATCCACCACATTTGGGCCACACACCACCATAGGGGAGGTCTTGGCATAGGCAATGGGTTGAGCTTTCACCTTTGGAGGAATAGTAGCAGTATATTTGGTGGCATGGGCATAAATCCATCCACCAACTGTAGTAGATCTTAGGAGGTGGGGGTAACCCCATCTTTAATAGCCCTAGAAGAAAAAACCCCTCCATCTCCAACACTAGGAACGACAGTCTCTACACACCACATTCAAGAGTGGGGAAACACCTACAAACACCATTTCAGGCAGATTAGAGGGCCCAACTCCCACCAAATCATCCAACGCAAGGGCAGTGAAATCCCCATTCACATAGAAAGAACCTGTTTGGGTGTGCAGAGTGGTTAGAGGTATTTTCATATGATGATCAATATTTTTGTGTAATTTGTTTGAGGGAACATACCTCCATGATTTTGGAAACTTGGCCAAGGTTTTTTTATAAATAATAAGGGATGAAACAATGTCAATTGAGCTAGTCACCATCACATTTATATTATTTCTTCTATTCAAAACATTCACTAATTGTTGTCTAGAAATATGTAATGCCCACCCTAGTACCTTCATATTTTGGACTGACAGGATTATTATTTTGTTACTTTGGATTATATGTTTGGACTATTTCATTTTATGATGAGACATTTGAACATATCTATATATTTGGTTAATAGAGTTTATTATGGGGATAATAAATGATTAGGCATAAAATGATGAATGATTAGAGATGAACTAATTGTGAAATGATTCATACTTGATTCATGTATTTATGTTTATAATGGATCTAACCCTACTAATCCCACTATGTTTTGATGTTTACACTTTTTGATGTGAGTGTAGGACGAGGAGAGGCAACCGTAGTTACTCCTACGGGAGATCCACATGATGTCACATTCTCCCTCCTTGTTTGTCACTGTTTGTGCATATATATATATATATATATGTGTGTGTGTGTGTGTGTGTATATGTATATATACACATGTCAATTGGTGTTGCAGGATGCATGTACCATGCATCGACTCCACCTGGCTACACAGATCTGAGCATACCTTCAAAATCTTTGAATTTTTGTTGTGTGGAGATTTTACGAAGTTACTCTCAAGGAAACCCGTAGACTTAGATTCCTGTTAGGAGGTTACCCTAGTTGGGGGATTTGAGTGCAATGTTTTGGTGTTGTTTTGAGATTTATGTTTTAAGGTTGGATTGATCTCTGGTATGAATATATATCTATTTTTATATGTATTATTTAATTGAATGTATGTTATATATGTATGCGTATATGTGGGTGCACACACATATACTTGTGCATATATAAATAATATTACTTATGTGTTTTTATTGCCTATGTAAATGGTATCTTTAATGTTTAAATAAAGTATATTAAATAGAAGTAAAGATAATAATAATAAAGGAAATAAAAATGAATCTCTTTTGGTAAAACTAGCTATCTAGGAGATTTGAACTTGAGACCTCCTAGAAGTTAGGCTAGTTTGATTCCAATTGAGCTATGTGTGTTACTTGAAAACTTTGTGCTCTCTTTTCTTGTTATAGCCTTATTTAAGGTATATTTTAATTAAAATAAATATAAGGCTTTAATACTTGTTTACGAGAAGTTTTTGATTAATCCTCAACCAACCATGGAAGTTGCTTCCTATAAAGAAACTCCTCCAACCATATAGTTGGGGATAAATTATTTCCCAAGAGGAGTTTGGAGAGATTAGAGTTTTGAGAAAAAATTTGGAGATTATTTGGAGAATTGTTCCGGAAGTCATTTTGGTGGTTTTATTTCTGTGTGTGTGTAATTCATCACCATTCTGTGAGAGAATTTGGGGAGTTGTTTGAGGAAGGAGGAAGGATTGGTTTCCGGAGGAAAGTCTATCCAGGAGGCTACCATCTCACCATTTCTCAAAGCTTGGAGGGATTTGTAGTGGTGTGCTTTAGTTTGGTTGATAGGATTCTCCACAGGACTCTAGGTAGGGTCTGGAACTGGGATGAATCCTTTTTCTTCTTTTTGTATGTGTCTATGTGTCATATGATCATTGATAGGAAAATGAGAAAGTATTTATTGATATGAGAAGGAAATGCATTTGGTTTTTTTTTTCATGTTTTGAAAGATTTGCATCCGAGAAGTTAAATGTATATGTCTAAATAATGGTTTTTCTTTTAAAAATCTTCTTGGGATTTTTTAAATGCTTTTGATACTGCATATTGGTGTGTTTTATTATTTACTTATGGTTTAGGGAAGTTTAGGGAAGGTTAGGATGGATTAGGGAAGGATGTAGTTAGTTTTCCCTTTTCTTTGCCTATGCAAGATTTTTGCTTTCAAATTTGTAGTTTTGATTAGAAGGTATTGTTCTAGGTATTAGGATGTGTTGAGGAAGTGTTTTGGAAGTGGTACTGAGGTACTTGAATTAGGTAGACCTCAGTGAACCTTTTTCAGGCACTCTCCACACCTAAAAATCATAGTTTTGGGCAATTCCGAGAAATTTTTGGCATAGTCTCGTATGAGCATCCCGGAATGTTGTACGAATTTGTACTAGTACCCATATGATCTTTGGTGGATTTTCATATGGGAGTGCTTGGATTTCCGTATGGGCAACTATAGATTGCTGTATGGGGTTTTAGAGGGTCCTAGGGGCTCAAATTTGGCAGAATTTGGGCTTGTGACCTCTATAACTTGTTTCTTATCCTTGGAATGAAACTTGTATCACTTATGTATGTCCATATCTTGTTTTGTTGGTATTATAGTGTGTTAATTATGATGTTTCAATAATTTGCATATACTTGTGTTCATATTATGAGGCTAGGACTCATCTTGGTGGCCTGAGTGCACAAGAGGGTTCCCTAGACATGCAAGTTGAACCTTTTTGAAGTACTTTATGGTTTCTTTGGCTTGTGTGTGGGTAGGGGACTAGGTACCCTAGGTGAGTGGCTCACGATAGTTGTTGGAACCCAAATTGGTTTCCGGATGATCCTATGGGTGAGTTGGTAAAAAGTGTTAACCTAATAAAGAACTTGGGAAATGGGGGTTTTAAAAAATAATGAAAGATACATAAATATAAGTCCACATAGGCCTGTTAGAGTACCAAGACCATATGTAACTTTCAGGGTGGATCCCTATTTAGAAACGGGGGTACCGGGGTTACATGGTTGCCAGGGAGGAACCCAATATGCAAGATATGTGATGACACTCACCTAGATGGTATGCTAGAAACCTAACATTTTTGTATAGTAAAGTGATATTGTGTTATGTCTTTTCTTTTTCTTTCAAGAGTTGGTTTTGTAAGCCTAGGTTTCTTTAGGCCTTGTGAGTATCTTGGTTCTATCTCCTAGCACGGGGGGGGGGGGGGGGGGGGGCGGGGGGGTGGAACTTCTTAGTTTCACATGGTTGGGTGGCAAAAATATTTCGAGGTACTGTTCGTGGTTCATGGCTTGGATGTGTTTCAGATTTCTTGCAGTGATAAAAGATTTCTCAATTTGTATCATTTATTATTGAAAATAAAGATGTAAAGATCTCTTTGTAAGCCTTCGGGCCATTCTATGTAATATTTAATGTAATTATATTTATCATCATAAATTGAAAGAACAAAGCAATGTAATCAGGGAGGGATAGTTTTAGGGTTTTCAAGGGATGTTATTTAAAGATTTAAAAGGTGTAATTTAAAATGCAATCTTGTATCCTTTCTTTATCTCTCCTATGTGGAATGAAAATAAATGTCTCAATGAAGAGGTTTAATTGAAATTGTAAAAGGGTAGTTATTCAATGAGTAGGTAAAATGAATGAAAATGAAATAGGAAGTAAATATATATTTATGAATGAAATATTACTTTCTTACTTTTTATATTTATGAATGAAATATTACTTTCTTACTTTTTATATTTATGAATGAAATATTACTTTCTTACTTTTCTCTTATATTTTGAAATGCAAAGTAAAGGAAAAGGAAATGGAATTTAATTTGATTAGTAATGAAATGCAATGCTTTTATTTGGTAAATTAAATCAATAAGGGAACCTTAAGGAATGTACTTTGTGGATGTTATTAATGAAAAGTAAGAATGTTAAAAAAATAAAATTTGTTAGTTGTAATTTTAGGTTAAAAGACTTGATTCCTTATGGGTTCCCTGGCGAGGACATTACAAAATATGTTTGATGTGGGGAAAACATCCACTACATGTGTTTGCATTGATTGCCTCTCCTTTTGCATATATTTATCCTTAAGCTTTAACTTGCATAACCATAGAGTGCCTAAATGTTTTAGTATTCTATACTAATATAAGTGTCCTCCCAAAAAATTCCCCTACAATTTTTTCTCCATGGACATTTAATAGATGCCATCACCAAATTGTATGCCATATATAGTTTTACAACTTTTCTATAAAATCCAAAAAATCAATTTGAAGAGGACTTGAATAAGAGAGAAGTGGAACAAAAAGAATATTAAAATCAACATGTAGACAACTCTAGAGTATCCTTGAGGTAATAAATCTTGAAAAAGACACGAGTAATTGCCTCTATTTTACAACACTTCATAAAACATTTGAAATATAAACTTATTTCAATATGCCAAATCTTGATAAATTGAATAATCATCTAGATCAATAAATTTGGTTCAAAAGAAGAACTCACTCATTTTCCATATAGAGTGACACCCTCATTTCTCACTTCTAATTCCATAACAAATATCATCTTTTCAATGTGGATGATATGGCTGAGGCACCTCTATGCACCATACAAATCTTTTTTCATATAATTATAAGATTTTGAAATTACTCCATTTCCTTCTTTTAGGGACCAAAACCTAGAAAACACATATTTAACTATATTACTAGGTATTGCACATACACATGTTATATCAATGACATGTATGACTTGGGTGTCTCTAGAACGTACACAATCAAAACAATAAATCAATGTTTGCTCTTGGACCCCACAAAAGTTTTTTTTTTGAAAACCAATTGATCTATATGACGATTTATATTTTGTTTACATATGTATTGCACATTTGACTACTAAGCATTAATGTGTTTTAAACATATATAAACAGTTTGTTTCATCTTTAACATTCATGTTGGTTTGATAATTATCAGTCCAATGCCTTGCCAAACTAAACCATGTCAAATTTAGGCATTTAGAATGTAAGTATACTAATTTCTTATTTCAATGTGTAGAAACAAAAGAAATCAACAAGAAAAAAGCTTTTCCTAGTCTCATTTCAGATTTGCAAAGGAAAATATTGTCTTCAAAATTGGAATAGTTACAATTATTTTGATCAATTAATTATAAGAGAATGTGTTTAATACAAATATTTTTCAAACGATATCCACAATACAATATATATGTATTATAACATTATATAGAAAATAAGAAATATACCTCTTAGCATGTTAACTTACATTATATTTAAGCTGAGAAGCTTCCTACAATGACAACAAAACCATGTCAACTTTTTCCTTAAATCTCCTTAAGTTTCTCTTCAAAGTTTAAATAATAGTCCTCTAAAATTATAGTATTTTAAACACATCATCTGCTTCAAATCTCGAACAATAATTTAATAATTCTAGATTCAAAATTTTTATAATTTAATAATCTAATAAAAAATTAAAATGTTGATATCTCTCGACTTCTCTACATATATTATTTAATATATATTCTAATTATATATATAACCTTACACCTCCTTTTAATAAAGTGCTAATTTATGATAAACAGAAAAAAGTATATGATATCAATATTTTACATTACATCGTCATAAAATCGCTATCTGCATTCACAAGAATATAATAGGTTATTGGCACGGTTGATTGGAGTGCATTCCAAGCAACTACAATATCAGGGGGAGAGCATGTTACCCCCAATCTTTAGCATAACGAGTCTTATCAATACAGCGTTCTGGTACTTTAGCTGAATAAAATCTCATGAATCAGAACCAGAAATTGCATGGAAAATTCTGTTTGGGTCCACGTTTAGCCCTGATTTAATCTGTACTTGGATGGTTAAATCATCAAGGATATCCATACCAACGCGGAATTTGCAAGAACAGCAAGGCAGAGGGCAGGAAGTTTCTGGTGGAGTGGGAGGCGTGAATTGGGAATTGGGGGTACTCTTTGACAAGGACAGAAGGAAAGTTGTGATCCGTCTGCTTTGTAATCTATAGATGAGAAGAACAATGTTCAACAAGGATGATGGGACCATAAAACAATTGAATATTCAATACCCAGACGGAATTCCCACGACCAGGAAGGCAGAGGGAAGCTTCTGGGAAATGGGGAGGCATAAATTGTTCATCCGCGTGGAGAGTGACAGAGCGAGGGGGAAGGAAAGCTTCGATCTGTTTGGTGTGTAACAGGAGTCCTTCAATTTTTTATAAGATGAACGACAATTATTCAAGATCCGTAAGCCCTTTTTCCTTTTGGATGGCGGTTGAATTAGCCAGTGTGGATCAGCGTTGTATCCCCATTTCTCATCGCCCTGAAGAAATCAAAGGCAGTTTGGCTCATAAATTGACAGAAATCGAAGGTAGTTTGGGCCATAAATTGACATTGGAACTGTGGGAGAAAGAGGAGGAGGTTCTGAGCCGCAGGATTGACCTCAAGGACACAAGGCGCATGAGCATTCAGAACGAAATATACCAATTACTGGAATTCTATTTTGTTTTGCAGGGTTTCGTTTTGACTGCCTTGTTTCAGACATTGCAAGCCCCCAATCACAATACTTGCAAATCCTGGTGGAGCCCCTTTGCCTTCTCTGCCCTGGTTTTCTTGGCTGCTCTCGCTGCACTCCACTACAAATTCCAGGAGCAGTTGGACATTGAAGAGAATCTGCAAGAAGAGAAACAGGATTGCAGGACCCTCTTCAATTGCATTGCCGATCTCAGATCTAAAGGTGCAGATTTTGATCTCAACAAAATCAAAATCTCCCAGCATTGCAGCCCTCCCCCTGCATCCAAAGTTGGGTTGAGGTGTTGGAGCTACTGGTTGGGTGATCCAGGGCTTCTCACTGCCTTCTTGTTTGCTTTCTCTGCACTCATTTTCTACTCTTGTTGGTTTGTTCTCTGCTAAAACCCAATTCGATATCAGACCTTGTTTGATAGCAGATTCAATTTGAAATCAGACCCAACTTGTTTGGTTTCTACTTTTGTTGGTTTGTTCTCTGCTAAGACCCAATTCGATATCAGACCCAGTTTGATAGTAGATCCAATTTGTAACCAGGCCCAATTTGATATCAGACCCAGTTTGATAGCAGATCCAATTCGGAAAGAGACCCAATTTGGCTGGTTAAGGTAACTTCTCACCCAATTTGATAGCAGGCCCAGAGGGCTGATTGTTTTATTTACATCATGCAGCCATTTTTTGGGTTATAACTAAAGTGGTATTTATGCAGGGAGTGTTCCTAGGAGCCCACAAAAATGTGCTTCAATTTGTGGAGATCGGAACAAAATGTGACAATAACACCCACTGCGGGAGCACCTGAGATTGGAGAGAAGAAGGGTTGGGATAAGCAGACTGTTATTCAAAACCAAACAGGGGACACCATTGTGCTTCGTGATATGCACAGATATGTATGGAGGCAGGTGAGAATGGAGCTGCCGCCACAGGAGTCTAAGAAGATATCAATAAAGCCACCCTCTACATTCTTCCGGATGGGAGCAATGCTCAAGCTGGATGATCGCCATGAGAGAGATCTAAAGATCTATATTGATACAGAACAGCTTGTGGGTCGGAACAACATCTCTATTTGTAAGGATGACAATGGTGGGTATTATCTGCAGGAGCAATAGCAATCAGGATCTATGTCCAGAGTTGTATTGTCTTGGGGGTCTTTTGTGGACTTATTGGTCTAGTGGTTTATGTATTTTTCTACCCGGTAGCTTAATTTTATACTATTTATTGTATTAAATTTCAATTCCAATTTCAAAGTTTTTAATGCTTTCAAGTGATGGCTGTGAGCTGATTTAATACAGGTCTTATATAATATGTTATTACACATATATGTTTTTAAAAGGTATTTGAAGATATTCGTTATGTGTTTAAAATGAGGTAAGGTGAATCGATAAGAAAAATCATTAGACCACAATTCAATTTCTTAATAGATATTAAGACATCAAATGCAAATTTCAATGTTTCTATTGTCTTTCTATTAATTGCTATGAGTTGACATGTCTTATGCAACATGTTATATCATCATTATTAAAAACATTCATTAGGCACTTAAAATGATGAAAGGTGAATTAATAAGAAGAATCACTAAAGCACACTTCAATTCTTAATAGAAAAATAAATGAATGAAATTTGC
The DNA here is from genome assembly GCA_027943335.1 of Chamaecyparis obtusa. Lineage (NCBI taxonomy): Eukaryota > Viridiplantae > Streptophyta > Pinopsida > Cupressales > Cupressaceae > Chamaecyparis > Chamaecyparis obtusa. The sequence continues at coordinate 183,683 of BSBK01010161.1, read as the reverse complement.
ATCATCATCATATTGGCCATCTTATGTTTGTGAATGCTGTCTTTTATCTTTCCAATTGCCATCAATTTGATCTACGAGGGGTTTGACCTATGAGATCCCATTCACCTATCAAGTTTGGAAGCTCCTCAAAGATGTATATGTACATTGTCTTGGTCAATTTAGATATCTAGAAGGCAAAGATGAACACATTGTTAGGTACACTTTCCATTAAATCAATTATGCATAATGTAAGTTTGCAATGGTTAAGATTAACCTAATAGAATGTAGGATCAATCTACATCAATTTCTAAGGCAATATAGATCCTAATAAGCATTTAAGGTAAAGGCAAATGATTTTTTTGCAATGACAAATTGATCCAATCTATCTAGTGAGTGCTAAAATATGCATCATTGGTCCTAGAGCTAAGGATGTCTATATACTTATTTAATTTTTATACTTTATTTTAAATTATCTACCCTAACTCTTATATATAGGATAGTTTTTGTTAATTGATTGTATTTGTCGATTAACATATAGATTTATATAAGTTGATTAAAACTCTCACATTTTTTTTAAAAATATTTTCATGTCAAAGGCCATCTCATCTCCCATTGAGAAGTGCATGTTTGAATCCTCAAATTGATAAATCTATTGAGAATGATCATGCTGATGAATTTAATACTACTACCATTGTTACTACTTAGATTCATATCCAAGATGATATTTATGATTATGAGGTTCATCTAGAACAATAAGAGTTTACACAAAAGCTTGATAGGTTAGCTTCAACAAAGAATACATAACTTGTTAAGGCAATGCATTATTTTTTTATCAACAAAGATAATAATTAAAAGTGTTTCAAGCATTGAGATTAGGCTTTCTACCCCTCGTTCTCTAATTATTGGATCTACTCGTTATTATTCTTTGTCATCCCTTCTTCAACTTTCATCCCATAGTATGGTGTTCCTTCGTTACCACCTCATCCTTCCATAATAGATGTTATCATGATGCCTTCTTCTCATTTTGACCTTGAGCACTCCACTACAACTATTGTCATTTTTTCACCTAACTTTTATGATATATCTCAACTAGTTTCATGCCCATTCCTATGCCTACCACATCTATTGTTCCAATCCCTTCTCTCACTAGTACTCTTATAATGTCTCTCAATACTACTTTGTTGGTGTTCCAAACTCATTACTTGTAAGTTTATAAACCTAGTTAATGTAAAACTTCAAGGGTGTGTCAAGAATATACTAAGTAAAGATTTATCAACAAATTAAAAAAAATCTTGGCCAATCAACAATAGTGGATATAAATCTAAATCCCCTCATGCCACGTTTAATATGACCCTTCGCTCTCATAAAGGCAAATTTATAGGTAAAGCTTAATTTGTTTTGGGTTGTATGATGGACTTACATGGGTTTGTTTCCTCTTTTCATGTAGCCTCTTGGTTTAGTGGGGAGAGATTTCTAGTTTCTCTCCCCCTTTCTCAGTTTTATCTTGTCTCATCTTTGTCCCGTTTCAGATATTGCATAATCTTGAATATCTTTAGATTTAGGTTTCATGTCCCTCCAAATCTGCTTTGTACAGGGTTTTGGGTCCCTTCAAAACCTGTTTTCACTTAATAAAAAACAATAGTGGATATGAGCTTTTTGTGCATTAAGATTTGTTAATCTAGAAGGTTGTTCCTATAGATCTTAATGCAAGTTAAATATTAATTTTTTTGAAGTGTTAATCATTATTATTTTTCTAGTTCAAGATCTTTTCAATAATTTTGTTAATAACTTCACGTAGTTCCTTAGATTTAGGTTTACCGTGGCCTTAAAATGTTTAGGTTGAGAGAGGTTAAGTTACAATGCTTCAAGGACATTTGTGAAATGATAAATAGATCAGTTACATCTTATGATTAGTGTCATTATGCATGCATAGTAGATTCAAACTTGAGAACTAGCACATATACAACAATAATTTATTTAATCAAATATTCAAATATAAATCAAAGTTTCCTATCTAGTTAAATACATAATCATTCAAATACAACTCAAAATAAAATAATTAATTAATTACAAAGAGATTATTAGTGATCAATTAATGATTAATAGTATCCCATACATTACATCACAAAATTATTTATATTTAGTAATTTTTAAAATGTTGATAAATAACAATAATAGACAATCAAATGTGATGTTGAAGACCAAATAATATTGCAAACAATTATGCAAAATTAATTAATTTTTTTATAAACCTTATCATTTTACAAATATACTCCTTATCTAACAAACTAATAGACTTTATTAGAACCAACTCTAAAAGAGATATACAAATTTGATTGCTAAGAATTAACCTAAACATAATGACACTCAAGGAAAAAACATGGTCTAAAGGATTTGTAATACAAGAAGATGATCTCAATTTATAGTAAGAAGGCAAGGCTCATCTCCTTGTATGATTAAGATTTTAGGATTTTTCATTACACATCAATTGTGACAAATTTATTCTTGCACAACATTTGCCTCCAAAATAATACAATAAAATAAGGGACACATTAGCCTATCCTCCTATAATTTAGATAGTGTGGCAAGAAAGGCATATTCATATTATTACAAACTTCCCCTTCAAGGCTTATAAAATAATTCAACTTAATATTGGACATTGTATAATATAAAATGTGCTTATTTTCATAGAGACTTGTTTTTTATCTTATCTAATATATATTAGATCCTTGTTCATTACCCTTATTTAAATGACATTATTTCTTGACACTAATCTTAATTACTCTAATATTATTCTCAAATATACACATTCAAGTCACATGATCTTTTTAATATCTTCCTTGGCTATAACCAATCATCTCTTCATCTTTTAATAGTGGGATTTAGCTACTATAATTAACTTGGACGATTATAATTTATTCCCAAGATAACAACCCTTCATAAATTGAAACTAAATAGTTATTTTGTGTGATTCCTCATTGATTTATAGCCCTACCACACACACATAGCTTGTATATCATGCCCAAAGCTTACGCTAAGGATGTTAGTATAAAAATGGGATAATTATTTCATTTTACAATCGCAACATATGCATGTCATAATCAATGATCATATACCAAGTTATCACAAGATAAGACAATGATCTCCCTAGACATACAATAAATTACATGTATAAGCATAACTACACAAACATAAGACTTAAAAAAATTGTCTTAGATGACCACATCGCAATGAGAGATCACCTTTTCACTATTTTTTCCATTCATTTATGCAAGATGAGGATTTAAAAAAACCTACAAATGAGATGTTAGGGTGACTAGAAAATCCAATTCTCAAAACAAAAATCCTAATCTACCAATTGAGATAAATGTAGCAAATAAAAATGTAAAATAAACTCAACCCAAAATAATTGCACTGAATTCATACAATGCCTTCATTTTTCTTCTCTTCTTTATGATGTAATCTTGGCTCTCGATTTTGTAGCACACATCTTCCTTATGTGATCATGTACGAGGGGGAAAAAGAGTTATTAGTATTTCCTGCAAAGATATTAACAAACCTAACCACAAAAGGCTCTCCTCAATGCAATCATCCCCTAACTCCTTTAAGAGAGAAATAAAATATGAAATCACTTGAAAACATAATGGTAATACCATAACAATCAAATGCATTCAACATCACCATGGCTCTCTCTTGGTTCTCTCTTCTTTGTGTTGTTGGGCTCTTAAATTTGATCCTTGTATTGATAGTACACAAATTCACACATTATGAAGAACAAAATTCATTTAATAGAATTCAGGATTTCAAATGAATGGTCCAAATCAAAGGAGACTAATTAGAAATGAGTAGACAAGTTTGGTTGAGACTAAATTGAATGATAAGCTAACTTAGATTGATTAGTAGATGTCTGAGAGCCTAATAAAAATTGATTGATAAGTTAACATATTTGATTGATAGATGACTAGATTGATTAAACAAAAGATATAATAGATTGAATAGTTAAGTGGAATGATTGGGGAGAAGATTGAATAGATGACATAGTTAGACTGAGAGTTAGTAACAACTATGGACGTGAGACTAGAAGAAAAAAATAGCATTAAATAATTAAAATTTTTTTTAATTATGCATATGTAAAATAAATATTTTATTTATTTGAGAAGAATATTATTTTTTTAGAATAGAGAATATAATTAAATAAATTAAATAATTTATTTAAATATTAAGAAAATTGTTTCTATAATGTTTATGTTAATGTTAATGTTAATTTTGTTTCTATAATGTTTATGTTAATTTTAAAGATTGATTGTTTTCGGATGAGCCTTTGAGGTTTTGAATTGATATTAAATATCTTGAGAAGTGGAACCTATTTCATTGTGAGGCATATAGTAATCTTATTTAGACTCTATCATTTTCAGTTATGGAATTGTCTCTAATTTTGGACCATGTTTTATAAATCTTCCAATTAAGGGTGATCTTGTATCTGGAATTGTTCCATGTATGCAATGTTGAAAGTTAATAGATGAATATGATTGTTTTGAAGGTATTTACTATTTTTTGACCCCTATAGATGCAACCATGAAATTATATAAAAATTACAACCTGTTTCAAATCTAGTTATTATGTTCTCATTTCGTCAATGAATGGATGGTTGTATATTATGCCAAAATACAGGATGATACATGCTTTCTAATCTTTGTGATCAAGCTTGGTTCATCGGTTAGTTTTCTAAATTATTGTGAAAATATCTAGTGCATTGCCTTAGTGTAGCTTTAATTTAGTTCTCTTCCCTTTCTAAAATCCCTATTCATGAAGAGCTAGCTTCTTAATCTCGAAGAATGTTTCAAATGATAGCATCTTGGTCCCACACCATTCGAACTTACAATAAGATTTGTTACCTTTCTAACTTGCAAAGTTAAGGATCAACAATTCCTTTTTCTGGCACGCCCGATGGGACCAAACCATCCTTGATTCTGATCTAAAATATGTGTATGAGCCACATACCTGTCACAAGATCCTAAACTAATTTCTATTCAATATTATTAATTCCTCCCTTGTTTATTGTAACTAGATCAAGAGTTGTGACCTCCTCATCAAGTGTACCAACAACACCATCCCTAGTAGCGCCAATGTTAGTACACAATTTCATCACCTGAGATAGTAGGATCCCTCTCATTCCACTAGTTTCTGGAGTGGTATGGGATCCTATTCCTACTAGTGCTTTGAAAGTCTTACCAAAGTTCACTGGTGAGGACAAAAAGACCCCTGTTGAGAGCATGACATATGTACAAAATACATGTACGGTGCATCATATTACACAACAAATAATGGCCCTTAGGCTTCTAGGTGCATCTTTTAAAGGGAAGGAATTACAATGGTATAGATCCTTGGCACCAACTAGCATAGGAACATGTGATGAGTTGGGTAACTTATTCTATAGTTGTTTCTGTGAGAAAGGTGACCATTCATCTATGCTCTAATAGTTGATTAATATTAAAAAATCTCCCCAAGAAGATGTTGATTTCAACAAGAGATTCTAAAAAAAATGGCATAGAATTCCTTCAGATGCATTTCCACAAACACCCATGGCCTTTTTTTTTTACCTAAAAAATTTCAACTCGGATATTAGCCTGGACCATATAGTCCTTGGGAGGTACCAATCTTTCATTTGCGTATGATGTATCTATTAGAGCTGAAGATAACTTGATAGATGAAAGACAATTTCCATCAAGAACCCCATTGCCAGTATTTCCTGAATTCTCCCTTCAAACTCTAGGAAAAGCTTCCACCATCTCTTTCATTCCCCTTTAAGCCATGTATGTCTATCCAAATGCTCAGGCAACAATGGTGGCTTCCACTTCCTTATTATCATAGATAAGTGAGATGAAGACCTTCTTGATAATAATTTCAATTGAGATAAAAAAAACCTAAAGATGCAATAGAGTATGCCTCAACAACCCCATTATTAGAATTATCAAAATCACCAAAATGAAAGGCCCACATATCAGCCCAACCAATATCAGGGTTAGAATAAGAACAATTGAGGAAGTAATCAGGCTAATAATATGCAAGGTCAGACTTAGAAATAGTTAGTAATTCCCCCCTCCAATGCAACCATTATAGTTCATTCCCCCAAATCCTAATAGGGAATTGGTGGCTACTTAAAATAATTTTGCTGAATATTTGAACACATGGTGTTTCCTATGCAATGACGCTCATATGCCCTGATATTTTTAAAGGGGAAACAAGAAACAATAGAAAATAGAGAAAAGAAGCCAAGGGTTGACCCCTGATACTGGTGTTTACAATTATTCCTCTCTAGGAGTTGTAAACCCTATGCTAACAACTCAAATGAAGGGGATGTATCTTGAGAAAGAGTCAGGAATTTCCCCTGACCATTTTCTATTCTCCTAGATGGTTGTAATATCCCTAAGGGCCCGTTTGGTTGGGGAATTGAAAAATAATGCAAATCATGGTTATGCAGGTCTCCATATTCTCTGTTTGGTTCTGCACTTTGAATTAGAATTTGAGTTTGGGTCTCCATCTTCTTCGTTTGGTTGTTCATTTCAAATTAGAATTGGAATATGACACCGATTTTTTATTTTTTATTTTTTTAAATTAATTTATGATTAGTCAGTTTTGATATATTTATTATATTTTATTGACCTATGTTAATTATATTTATTATATTTATTTATAAATAATTATATTTATTATTTATTATTATATTTAATTATATTTATTATATTTTGTTAATTTATTATATTTATTTCAATTTGAAATTTTAAAGTTAATTGAACTTGAATTTGTGTATTTAATCCATCATAAGAAATCAATACAATGAAAGTAACAAGATTGCATTGCTCGGTAATATAAAAAATTCTATCAGTTGGCTAAATCAATTGGAGAGTTATAAGATAAAGCTTGGCATACTTTTAGTGCTTTCCAATCTATTGATTTGAGAACCAATACAATGTCCAACGTCAACCAATGCTCTTGGTAGTCTTCACAGGTGGGGTTGGTGTACTTTGTAATGTTCAAACATTATAATATTACTAAGGAAGACATATAATAGGATAAATGTATGGAGAAAATAAACTTTGAAACCCACAAGGTATTTTTGGGATTTAGGATTATGGAGCTTCAAGCCCTTATGTGGCCAAAGTATAGTAATGTTTGTGAAAAATATATAAAAACTTGTAGGAAAGGTAAAAGGTTGTGGCAAGGTAAAAATTATAAATGCCACATTATAAATCTAGAGAATTTTACTATGAAAGGGTCGTGCATCATACCCACTCCAATAATTTCTTTCAAGAACTTGCAACCTCATTACTTTCCTAGCAAGACTTGGTATGACACACACAAGTGGTATAGGATAATGAGGACCTTTTATTTTACCTCATATGCCTTGTTTGTCTTTTCAAACTACTCCCAATAGTGATTGTGGAAGACCTACAGAGCTAGTCGTTGCAACTTTTAACATGAGAAGGGATAGTATTCTTGTAGAGAGTCAGAAGTACGCGAAGAGAAGGAACAATGCTAGTGTGGTGTGAAGTTTTTTTGTTGGCAAACCTATTAGCATTAGGGGTGGTACCCTATCCTAGTGGTGTCACATGTGGAAGGGAATTAGGATTTTAGGAGAAAATATCACAAGTCTAAAGCTCGACCTCATGTTAGTGGAAATGGTGTCATGTGGAAATGAATCAACATAGTGGAAGGAAGCAAGTTGGGTGTGGTTAATCAAGAAAATGATAATGGCGCATATGAGAAGAATGTGAATTCAAGTAGAGGTAAGAGGAAAGTCAATATCAAAGGGAAAGGGGAAGAATATTCAGAGTATTAGCGAATATTGTGACAAAAAATGTATTTACCCTTAAATGGCTTACTCCTTTGAATTAATCACAGAACAAATTATTAAAATACATCAAATATAAATCAATCATTATAAATATCATCTTTAATTATCATATTAAACATATTTATTTTTTATTCACATTTATTTCATTTCAAAGATTCCAAATTACTAACACATTGCTCATATCACATCAAAATATAAATAAGTTATCTAGTCCACATATATATATCTATCTCCAAAAAATTATCAAACTAAGTAGTAAGATGATCAAACTAAATAGAATGATTGTTGCACAAAGAAGACGTCGTAAAAATAAGATTTCGGCTTTGGATGTAGCCTCCGCTTTTGCCATAGTTTTCTCTAGTCTTTTACAATTCTTGCACTCGTCATCTACAATAGGTCTGTGTGTACAATGTACTGATGATGTAGACAACGACGGGGTGTCATTGACCCATCAGAAGTAACCGCATCCAGCTCCATCCTACAATACAAATAAGTTAGTCTCGCTATAATGACTAATATTTATTATTTGTAAATATTTAAATATTGTGCATTTAACAACCTTATAGAAGTTTTTACATCCCCAAAATTTACGGCCTGGATTCTCCTCTGTCTGTGACTTCCTCAACACACTACGCAATCCATCACTGCAGTCACACATAGGAGCATTCCTCGTAGCCATCAGCACTGTATCAAGAAAAAATTTGTTCATTCATATTAATTTTGTTCGCTATAACAACATGAATATATTATATGGGTACAAATTAATAAAGTTATGCAAAAAATATAATGACACAACTATAGCATCATATATAACAATATCCATGAACTGGGTGGTGGTGTGAAAACACACCGTTAAATAAAAAAGCACAAGTAGATCCACCGTCTGCGCCCTTATGCCCCACATTCGATGATCAATCCTGCATCCCCAAAGTAAACATGATACAAAAACTACAACCTGTTCATTTTTAAATGGAATACACCAAGGAGTACCATCAGAAATTTTGACTGTTTACAAACATGTACAATAAACAATCATCAGATAGCTCATTTTTTTATCAACATATGTGGATATTTTTTGCATCAATATTTGAAATACCTTCTTGGTTCGATTGTGTAGATAGTTTTGGATCACACTCTGTGATTCATCATCGGGATTGCAAGAGATAGTTTGAGACCAAAATGATTGCAATAGATCAAAATGGACTTTTCTTTCACTTATTTTTATCTCTTCCATCCCCACGAAGGATCACAGAGTGTGACCGTAAAATATCTACAAAATCAAATCCAGAAGCTATTTCAAACATATTTAATGTCAGCATATGTGTAGTCTCACTTTATCATGTGTAGTCTCAAAACTATCCATTTCTATTTCTGTACCTATCACATGGTTTTTTAAAATGAATAAAAAATGAAAAAAAATTGAAGATGATATAGAGCATTAAACAAAGTAGAATAATTTAACTTAATTTCGTAATGCGACAATAATAACAAGATGGTTAATACATACAAAATCATGAACAATACAATCGTCTACCAAAACACATCTATAAAATCATGTCTGAAGAACTAGAAATGGATAGTTAAGAGACTACATCTTAACAATACATTAAATGAAGCATTCATCATGTGGTACTCCTTCGTGTATTCCACTTAAAAACAAATGCAAGCTAATATGTCTAAAAGCACTTGAAATTCAAAAGACAAGAGAAACAAGGTTTCCTAAAACTGGAGAGAAGAATAAAAAAATGGAGAGAAAGACAAACACTGTATAAAATTAAGTATAAATTGACAAGCACACTCTGTGAAAGCCAACATAATCACTAGCAACACAAAATAATGGAGAGGAAAATGAGCACTATATAAAATGAAGTATAAAATGACAAGCACACTCTATGAAAGCCAACATAATCACTACCAACACAAAATAATGGAGAGGAAAATGAGCACTATATAAAATGAAGTATAAAATGACAAACACACTCTGTGAAAGCCATCATAACCACTAGCAACACAAAATAATCTTGGCATGGATCCAAGGAATTAACACAATAAAAATACCGGCAGGTACTTACTAGTGGCTCCAACATAAATATCCAATGCTTCCATTTCTCATAAAACTATATTTTGTATGGTCATAATCGGGTTATCATCTTCATATTCCTGTCATCTTAATAATGGAGATGAACAACAATATCATATTCAGTATCATATTCAACTTATGATACTTAATATGATACTAAATATGATACTGCTTGTGATATTGAATATGATACTCAATATTCAGTATCATAAGCAGTATCATATTCAGCTTATGATACTGAATATGATACTACTTATGATACTGGATATGATACTGAATATTCAGTAGCATATTCAACAATCATATTCATGAACAGTAGTATCATATTCGGTATCATATTCAACAATCATATTCATGAACAACAGTAACATATTTAGTGTCATATTCAGCAATCATGATCATGGACAACACTATCATATTTAGCAATCATATTCATGAACAACAGTATCATATTCAGCTTATGATACTGAATATGATACTTAATATGACTCTGCTTATGATACTGAATATGATACTAAATATTTAGTATCATATTCAGCATTCATATTCAGCTCAAACTAAATATAGTCTTGAAACCCATCACAAAAGTCTCAACTACATTTAGTGACGAACAAAAATAAATGCTTGTCTGCATTGCTTCAAAAACACGTCCCATTGTTTTGTAGAAATCTTTGTGAATGATGATAGACATTCATAATATGAAATGCTGATGAAAAAGAAAAAGGAGGATAACCAATTCTAGCTGTTGGTCTATTTAAGCACTGTATCCAGCAACAACGATTTCTTTTTCCTTCTGCTCACTCCACAAAGCCTAAAGGTTTAAAATGCTATAGAGACCTCCTGTTCACTATCTACATTTTGAGAGATTCCACATCAAAAGCATGCTAGAAATGTGTCGGCCAGGCCTCCTCCATGTTTTATATGGTTTATGGTTGGATTAATAGAGATATAAGCAAGTTACAATGCTCAAGATTTATGGTAACATTTTGACAGTTGAAGATTACGATAGCCTCTCTAACTCATCCCTATTTTCACTTCCTAAATATGGCTACAACATGTCATCAACTACCTTGTGGCACTGTTTTTACTATAAAAATAGGGAAAGAAAATGGTTGAAGTTGTTGATTATTGGTATATAATTGACAATATGAAATAGGGATGATTGATTTATTCCAAACATCAGTGAGATTTGGTGAGTATGATCTTAAATATGGACTGGAACATGTGTGGTGGACCAAAAATAAATATAGTCATGATATGAATCTCTATTCCATGCAATTATTGAACAGATTTCAATTTGAAGGGCTTTGCAGGTATCCAATTGGATTATGAAACATACACCGAATTGCAATTTGTCAGCTTCTAGATTGACCAAGTATACAAATTTGGTTGAGATTAGTACCTGAACTAGAGGATACTAGAGAATTCTAGAACTAGCCATATTGACAGCAATAGGTGTCGGAGTTAAGGACCTGAAGTTATGCCACCTGAATTATACAATCTTCAGCAACTACAAAATTAAATGAGCCATAACTCTTTTTAGCTATTATACCTTCACAAAAGCACAAGACACTAGAAAACAAAACCACCATGAAAAGCAAAAACAAATGAGATGCCCTCAAATACAAGAAATAAATAATAACAAACATGTCCAGGAATCTGGAGGCAAAACGCCAAAGATGGAGTTGCAAGAAGCCCGAACAAAGTGAACCTAGAGAAAATGCCAGGTAAGATATGTACAAATCAAAATATTTGTCTTCAAATGAAAGTATTGACAAGTAGGAATTGATGACATCACATCTTTGACCATTCCAAATTTGGCCAAGCTGGGAAAATGCTGGTTAATGTTATTGAGTTTGGCTTCAAATAAGCCAACTGAATTTGTTTAAGAAGCTCCAAAGCTTTGTCAACAAAAACATTTTGTGTGTTCTAGTCCTACAATCATTGTATTCCATGAGACCACATCAAATTGGCTAACAACTCCTGTGCCATCTGCACTAATGCACATTTTCCATAAATGTCTAACAAGAATTAGATAAATTGAGGACTCATGCAGACTCGGACATGAATGCCTGAGTTCAACATTAATATCCAAGATGAGCAATACGTACTGCCTTGTCTTCAATCAGGGTGATATCTAAATTATTTTAATTCAAGAGATTTCATGTGATATGTATTCTCAATTTATTGAACTTGAGTTGTCATAGATTTTCCCTTTCATAATCCTGTATTCATGCAAGCATGCATTATAAGAGAGAATCACAGAATATGCATTCTTAAATGGACATGCAAAAAAAAGCATATTTCAGTCCTGGTCAGAGTCCAGAGATATTGACATTGCTCACAAACCCCTGACATAAAAAGCTCTTACTTTAAGCTTATCTTCGATTCTCTGTTGTCTATAGTATATACAAATCAGATCGGCAGTTACAAGCCAACCAAAAATCTAATTTCATATTATGGACACAGGTTATTGACATATATACCATTGACATTAGCACAGATAGTTTATAAACAAGTAGCCAGTTCACTGTGCAGTTAACTGTGATGACACCTAGATAGCAATATATAATATATGTAGCTCCAATAAAGGGGCAAAACAGTCCTATTAATTATATGTTGAGGCCTGCACATTAAAACTTAAGGCGATCTGTGATGGCATGGAAAATAGTGTGACTCCATATGTCGTTGAGAACTGCATCCCGATGATGGTGCCATAGCTACTGTGAATGGAGGAGTAGTAGTTACAGAATGTAACACAAAGTTGAATTGAGTGGCAACGATGAGTTGAGGGCTTACAAAGATAGGAAAAGTGAATTTGTAATAATCTAACTGTGCATGATAATAATCAAACTGTATAGAAATAGAAATATAGCAACATAACAACAATGTTTTAACAGTCACAAAGTCACAGTATTTCAACATAGCAAATATAGCCACAGTAACAAAGTCCCAATGAAACACCAAAATAGAAATATAGCAATAGTATTTTAACAGATCCCACCCTCATGCATTTGCGGATCGACAAATTATATCTATCAACATCAACCGGTCCTCATCGGTTTCCATGGACACAAACCCATTGAGGATGGCTGGCTTGTTCATCAAGGTCTAGTAGAATGTGATCGCATCGCTGCTGCTCACCTGAGGCATGGCTTTCAAAGTTTTCCATGCTCCACCTAACACGGCCTGTTCCCAAGAATGGTCGACTTTGACAACCTGAGGCACTTTAAGGCTCTTTGTTAAGGTCTGCATTGTCTCACAAATCATATCCAAGGAAGATGCCAAACTTGCCTTCCTCTTCCTTACCCTCCTCTGCGATGATCCCGTGCTTGGACATGATCGGGGAGTTGTAGTCTCATCATCTAGATCAGGCTGAGTCTCAAAAGATGTGCCACACTCGGGCCCATCAACATCAGCACTAGCATCATCATCATCATCATCTAACTATGCAGGGTGGTTATAGTGCCCTTCCTCGGCCTCGCCAACAGTTGTTGTGGCAGTCCCATCAGCGATGTCATTGCCAACAATTATGGCAAGGTCATTGTAGTATGGGAAAGATGTTCTTTTGAACATCCTAGCTGATCTGTACTCTCGAGACTACACAAACACCAAAAAATGTGCATTGGACTATCAGAACAACATGCACAACAAAAACCAGATTTGCATAGTTAAGAGAGCGGATATAAAAGTCATGAAAAGAAAAATTTACCTCGAAAAGTTTGTCCCAGACCGAATCTGCTGCCTCCACAGTCTGCGTTACTTCATTCCAACCGAAGCCGCTTTTGCTCCTCAAGTCTCTCACAAGCTTGAATCCTTGCTTCCAAGTTTTCAGCTTGTTCTTGAATTGGTCTTTGCTTAGGTTCATAGTCAACTCCGCATTGAACTGCCTTTCAATGGCAGCCCATGCTTCTTTTTTGAAGCCACCTTCGCATTTTCTGCCAAGGTGGACTTGGTCAATGAGGAAATCAAGGAAAACCCTTTCCATACGTTTGGTCCAGATCATTTTCTTACTGGACGAAGGCTCTTCCAACAGAATTGGGTCTTGAGCACTACCATCAATGCTCATGAGTAGCTCGGTCATTGCCATGTAGTAGTCTGCACATGGCTATCAATGTCAGGAGATAAATACATACAAGGCATCATGTATACAAGGCATAGCATAAGGAAACCAAACAACATGCATCAAAAGGAAACCATACAACCATACATCCAAAGGAAAATTAGAATCATGTATACAAGGCATAGTATAAGGAAACCATACAACCATACATCAAAAGGAAAACATACAACCATACATCCAAAGGAAAATCAGAATCATGTATACAAGGCATTGTCAGAATCAAGTATCCATCAAAAGGAAAACATACAACCATACATCAATATCTCTGCATATGTCATCAAAAGGAAACCATACAACCATACATCAAATATCAAAGGAAACCACTATACTGCACAGTCATTAACCAACAAGAAAGTACAACTATTCTCTATGTCTATAGTCTTCCCACATCCTACTCGCCAGGTCATCCCGGAACTGTGACCACTCATGTCTATCCTGCTGAGAGAAGCCATATGTCTGTAACATTGGCACATCAACCCCACCACAATCACGATCATCCTCCTCTTCCACTTCCACCTCAAGTATGCCATCCACTTCCGTGATGTAATTGTGAAGTATGCAACACGCCAAAACAATATAGGATTGTGTCATGATATCATAAGTCGTTGCATGTCTCAGGATTGGAAAACGTCGCTTCACAATACCGAAGGTGCGTTCTACTGCATTTTTGAGAGAGGCATGTCAGTTGTTGAACAACTCCCTGGCATTTTGTATTGGGTTTTCTCTTGAAAATTCCTTCAAGTGGTACCATGTAGATCGGTAAGGAGCGAGAAATCCAGGGGCATTCGGATATCCCGCATCCACTAGATAATATTTTCCTGCAGAGAGTTAGCAGAGTGTTAGGACTGAATACATAGTGTGCCCTTTAGTACATTAAACTATGATTTGGCTTACCGGGGGGGACCTCAAGTGGTTCTTCTCTAGTCAGAGCTGAACCTAGAACACGACTATCGGTAGCAGACCCTTCCCAGCCGGCAAGAACGTACTGGAACATGCAGTTAAAGGAAACTGCAACGAGCACATTTTGCGACAGGTTCCCTTTTCTATCACGATATTTACTCTGCTTCTCAATCTCGACAGTGACTGGGATGTGTGTTCCATCTATAGCTCCAACACAGTCCTATCAAATATGGTGTATGGGAAAATGCAAAATCAGCCTCTGATATGGTGGGGAACACTGTACCAAACAACATAATCAAAAGACCAAACAATGCACCTTGAAGTACAAAACCATACGGGGGTTCCCAGTAATTTCAGGAGGAGTGCCCGGTCCAGGCGGTTTGAAGTAATCTCGATGAAGTGCTAAGATGCTCGTCAATACCTTGTGAAAGTACCTATTGACTGTCTCTCTGGAGTGCCCAAAGTTATGGGCAATCTTGCGGTTCTGAAGATTGTGCCCAAGAGTGTGGAGGAACATCACTAGTTGTTCATCTATTGTCAAGTGTCTGCTATCCTTCAATGTTCCTCTCTGCCTTAATATCATAGCTAGTTTAGAGAAGGCAGCCTGACTCATTCGAATCTGATCATGACAATCAACTTCAGTAGAGTGAACAATCTCTCTATAAAATGAATTGCCTTTTCGGATTCTTTTCCCTCTGTTGCTACCTTCTTTAGCTTGCAGTAGTTTGAGCACAACAACCAAGGCACAGAGACAAGAGATAATCCGGGTGTATGTGGTCTTCCTAAGTATTTGTGCATACACTAGTATACTGTCGTCAGGATCCATCAGTGGCCTGAAACGTGGACAACATAAACATTGTCAGACATGATTGTATATCAAGAAATGAAGTATGGGAGCAAGCAATAGTAAATGGAATACAACAAGGACTACCAACTGGTTAGGATCATAAGCCCATAAAGAACAATGCAAGAGTACATACCTATATAGATACAACAAGGACTAGCTATGTAGATGCAAGCACAGTGCATGATCATCTAATCTAATCTAAATTGCTATCATACATATATACATACAGGCATACATATATACATACATGTATACATACAGGCATACATACATACATACATGTATACATACATACCGATGTGCTAGATGTGGTGGATAAAGATTGTAGCATTGAGAGTTTATTAAGGAAAATCGTCTTATATGTAAGACTTCATGATTTTCCTATCAAGCAAAACATAGAATAGCATAAAGTAGTTTGATATATCCTAATCAAGGAAATAAGGCTTTAAGAGCATATTGAAGTTATAGATGAGGTTCTCCTATGCAATGATTTGTACTTTGTTATATAGAGAAAAGACAAGGAAGGAATAGATAGTAATGTACAATCATATTTTGTGTCAAGTTAATCTATGTCCCTAGGAAGGAATAGAAAAGACAATGCATATTTTGTGTCAAGTTAATCTATGTCCCTAGGAAGGAATAGATAGTAATGTACGATCATCCAATACTATGTTAGAGAGGACATAATGTAATCAGACACACTAAATGAGGACATCTCACAGTGACTGTCCTTTGTGTAATTGCTACTTGAATGTACTGGTATTGAACCATGCAAATGCTTTTCTTCTTGATAATAGGCAATACATTCAAGTGACAATTACACAAGGGGCAGTCACTGTGAGATGTCCTCATTTGTGACAAGGACAATCACAAATAAGGACAGTCACTGTAAAGACAACATGATAATGTATAGTCACTGTAAGATGGCCTTATTTGTGACTGTCCTTATAGTGACTGTATTATCATGTTTTCTATACAGTGGCTGTCCTCATTTGTGACTATCCCTGTGAAAATGAGGACATCTCACAGCACCCATCATTTCTGAATGAAGGGATGTCCTCATTTGAATAAAATCCCACATAATTTTAATTCAATTAGAATCTAAATAAAATTTGAAGTTAAGAATTATCATTTAATCCATTCCATGAGAATCAAGATAGCTGTGATTGCTTCAAAGAAACCAATTGAAGGGCCAATTTGCAAGTGAAGTTTTGGAGATTGAAACTACATTTGGTAACATCTTTCATGCCTTGTTCATCATGCGCAAGAGGCTTAAACTATTTGCAAGTACCTTTGAGTGATTCTATAAGTGAAACTGCTCACATTTGCAGGAGTTTTCACCTACAAGTGTATTCCTCCGGCATACAATGGTGATGGTCTCCTCTGGTGCTTATCTCTCCATTTTTCCACCAATTTCTTCTCCATTCTTACTAATTAAATCGATATGTTGATTACTTGCTGACCTTCACGTGCAATACCCAGAAACCGGCATGCAAAACACAATGCAAGCCATCTCTGAATAGGGAAAATATCAACCTGCTATCTGAATGCAGAATGCATTTGAGAGTAACAATTCTATAATATTATGAAGAATGATCCCATTAAATGATGAAGCAAGAATGTCAGCATTGGCAGGAAAACTTCAGTAAAGAACATCAAAGTAAGAAATTTGTTCACTACAAGCACAAGGTTGAACCTACATATTTTTCTCTTGCACCTCAAATAACGTAGCCCAGGACTAGATCCCAAAAGCAAGACAAAATGGGTAATGTAGAATTGATAACTATGGACTTGGGCAAGGAAGATGATCATAATATTGATCATCAGATTGAAAATGAAGATCAATCAAACATCAACTTTTTTGAGATAGAGGACTCAACCCCAGAAATCATGAACACCCCTATTAAATCACTTGAAAAGAAATTTGTTCCTCATAGCACACGAAAATGGGTAACGAAATTTGTTCCTCATAGCACACCAAATTGAAGGGTATGGATATGCCATGGACACGGAAACATAAGGCATTGAACAGGCTTCTTTCGAATTGTACTAAGATTTATTTAAAAGAAATAAAATCGCCTAAGATAAATTAAATTTATTCAAAAGAAATAAAATCGCCTAAGATAAAACTATGCTAGAGATATGAATGGGAGTATAAACAGATTTGTATAAATAATTTTGTGAGTATATCAAGACAGCGTCTGTAAGTTATACCTAAATTTATTTAAAAAATAAATTCACATAACCAAAAATACACCAGGGAGCTGAAGGGAAAGCAAAATCTATAGAAACAGAGAGATTACTTGCTGACCTTCACGTGCAATACCCAGAAACCAGCATGCAAAACACAATGCAAGTTCGAGCGTCGAACACAATGCAAGCTCGAGCGTCAAACCCTCCAACACGCAGCAGAAATTGCTGTTGCAGAAACGTGGATACGTCAAGGGGCAAAACCGTGGACCCGATGAAGATTAAAATGGGGTTTAACTCCAAAAACGTGGAGTTGCCCGAACCCGACCACCACATTAAATTGGATTAATTTCAGCACATAACCGTGGAGTCCAAAGTCATTCCACCTCCTAAGGTGGAATACCGAAATCCACATTTTCGGCAAAATGAGGACACGTAAATCCACATTCCAATTTTGTAAAAGGGTTCCCAAACAGGGATTTGCACCCCATAACCGGGTTATAGGCGGCATAACCCGGTTATGGGGTGCAACCAAACGGGCCCTAAGGGTTATAATGTTAAGAATTTTCCTCAAATGTTGAAAATCTAACTCGGTGACCTGCTCTGTTTAAGGAAATTCTAAAAATTATCTGGGGTTGTTCGGAAGATCTTGAGTGCTAGTGAAGTGATTTTGGTTCACTTGTAGATAACAATTTAATGTTTTGAAAAGACGATTTGAAGAGAACATGAGTATATATATATATATATATATATATATATATATATATATATATATATATAACTAACTGATACTGGCCACATGTTTCATAAACAAACATCTCTGCGAAGCTAACAACTCATACAAAAAAAATTGAGCTTCTCAAATAAAATGTTTGTTCCAGAGAAAACACCATTAATTTTATCTAGAATACTGGTAGACATGATTCTATGAACAATATAATGAATGCCAAATAACTCAAAATGATAAGTACAGTATTTAATTAGCTACAATCAACATAGAACTATGATAATAAAAGACCAAACATTCTGACTCCCTCTATAACTCTTTAGATGGAACTGACGTAGGAAGAGTATCACTGACAAAGGAATGACAAACACAAATATGTTCACCTATAGTAGCACGAAGCCAAGACAAGGAATACTCAAGTCGTTTGAAAGGTTGCAGGCATGTCCATGTTCCTTCAACTAATCCACCAAACTGCAACTCTTTGATACATTCCAATAAATCATCAGTCAACCTATGGTGGTGTCCAATATGCACGCAATAGACCCGACACACTCTAGATATGATGCACAATAAAAATCTCAGAAAGGATGTGGGTGCTATGAAAGTGCGAATCCCACTATTAATTTCTCAAAAATCTTAGTCTTGATAAAACGATATCTAAGAACCTTCTCCATGTTATAATCCCTAGTTTACAGTCTTGGATCGAGTCTTCCATAGCTGATGCCAAAACATGATTCCAGCTACACTATGATCTCAGTTCCCCACACCCATAGATTTCCAGACTCAAGCTCAATTCAGAATACTTGAAAACAAATTTCAAACTCCATCATAGTGTTCTCACGATTCAACACACTGGTAAGATTTGTTCAAACTTATACTCTGTTAATGTCTTGGCTTGCATCCAAACACTAAGCCTAAGGTTTCTGTCTCAGGCTGGTAGTCACATCGTCCAAAACCAAGATGAATTTTAGAAAAATTTATCCTTTGACAGCCTTCCCAAAAGTGAACACAACCACATGTTCTCAGCAACCACCATGCAATAAGCGTTACCAATTTCTTGACATGCAACCAATAAGACAATGAGTGCCATAAATGGTTAACGTATCCTCTAATGCTAAAGTTCCACTTCAAATAAAGTGACATATTAACTCCAAGGAAAGACATAATAAAATAAATATCTAACATGCCACCATTATGTTGAAACAAACATATTATTTACTTGTCAAGACGATAAGCACCGTGTGATCATCTGACATCTCTTAAGAACATAAATTAGCCTATCGGGATGACAATAGGCTAATTGCGCATCTTATATGACTACTCTATGGAATGGAACATGATAGTCCTCTCTTTTTGTGATTTCTTTTTCTCAAGCAATTTCAAGGCTGGATGTTGTAGTATAATCTCACCTTCCCAAGTTGCATCCTCAATAGGTTTGTCTCTCCATCGCACCAAATATTCCTTGATTATCCCATTTTTCAATTGATTTTCTCTTACCTCCAACACTTTTGAAGGCACCAATATCAATTTTCCCTCTTCATCCAAAGGAGGCAATCCAAGAGAGGGTACGATTTTCTTTCCAATAGCCTTTTTGAGGCAAGAAACATGGAAGACATTATGGATCTGGCTATCATCTGACAACTCAAGTTCATAAGCTACCTCTTCAACTCTCCTCACTACCCTGTAATATCCATAAAATATGGGGTTAATGTTTTCTAAAGCATTCTTCTTTAATGAACTCTTCCTATAGGGTTGAAGGCGTAGAAACACCATATATCCAACCTCAAAAGATCTCTCAATTATTTGGTGATTAGCATAAATCTTCTATTAATTCTATGCACAATGAATACTCTCTCTAAGAGTTGCTAGGATATTTTGTTGTTCTTGTAACCAATTTTTTTCCAGTGGGGTCATGTTGTCTACTAAAGCCCAATCTAGGAAGGATAATGTTTCATAACCATAGAGATTTCTGAAAGGAGGTATGCCAATGGTCATATGATATATCTAATTATAGAAATATTTTCCCAAATACAACTATTTGACCCAAACTCTCTACTTCCCTACCACGTAATTACAAAGATAAACTTTTAACCATTTATTTACCACCTCCATCTTCCCATCCGTTTGGGGATGATAGTTGGTATTGGGAGCCATTTTCGTCCTTTCCAACCCGAATAGTTCCTTCCAAAACATGCCGAGAAACTTGTTGTCCCTATCACTGATAATGGTCTTGGGTAGACCATGTAATTTAAAGACCTCTATGAACAAAAAATCCACTACCTGAGAGGTTTCCCACTCAGCTTTAATAGCATAAAAGTGAGCGTATTTAGTTAATATATCAACCCCAACAAAGATTCTATCTTTATCTTGCACTCTAAATAGATCTATGATAAAATCCAAGGATACACATTCCCATTTCTGCTCAGGAATAGGTAATGGTTGTAATAAACCAGCAGTAAATATATGTTTTGACTTGTTTTATTGACAATTCAAATGCTCCTTGATATGTTTAAAGATGTCATCTTTGAGGCCCTTCCAAGAGAACCTCTCACTGATCTTCCTGTAAGTTTTAAAATATCTTGGATGGCCTTATAAAGGTGTATCATGAACCACGTGCATAATCTTGTCCTTAATTTTGGACCTAGGTGCTAAATAAATCCTATTTTTATAATGGATCACATCATCAATAATCCTATACTTGTCATCCTGAATCTTCCCATCCACGAGTTCACAAGAAAAGGTATTTTTGGAATACTCAACTAAAAGATGAGGTTTTTAATTAGTTGAAATCTTGGACATAGTGCAACATGTAACAATACGTGGCCTTCTGGAAAGAGCATTAGCTACACCATTTCTCTTTCCTTTGAAATACTTGATGCCAAAATAGTAAGCCTAAACCTTTCTAACCCACTTTTGTTGCCTCTCATTCAATTCCTTCTATTCTATAAAATAGCACAGACTTTTACGATCTATCTTCACCACAAACCTTCCAACTACTAGGTACTGTTTGAATCTTGCCAAAGCATGCATTAGATCCAACATCTCTTTGTCATAGGTGGAATACAATATCTCATTCTCCCTTATCTTCCTACTCTCATAAGTAATAGGGTGCCTATCCTACATGAGCACTACACCTATTCCCTCACCTGAAGCATCACACTCCAACACAAATGGTCGAGATAAATCTAGAAGTGCTAACACTAGGCAAGTACTCATAACCTTCTTAAACCTATCAAAAATAATATTTGCCTCATTTGACCACCTAAATGCCCCCTTTCAAGTAAGGTCAATGAGTGGAGTTGCAAGTTGAGAAAACCCCTTAACAAATCTCCTATAGTAAGAACAAATCCCAAGGAACCCTCTCAAACTAGACACATTCCTAAGAGGTGGAGAATCCAAAATTGCCTATTTTTTTTTCTCTTGGTGGATCTTAACTCCATCAACTCCTATCACATTCCTAAGTATAGGACCTCTGTCAAAACAAAATTTCATTAGAAAAAAGAGACTTCTCCTCCATAATGCTCAAAACATCATCCAAATGTGCAAGTGCTCTTCCCAAGTTTTATTAAAAATCAAGCTATCATTAGAGAACACTAAAACAAACTTACACAAATTCTTATTAAATATGTGGTTCATACATGACTGAAATGTGGCAGGTGTGTGAGTGAGACCAAATGGCATCCCCGTGAACTTATAGTGACCATAATGACATCTAAACGCTATCTTAAGCTCATCCTCCTCATGAACCTGAAACTGATGTTATCCTGAACAAAGATCAATCTTCGAGAAGTAAAAAACTCCATGCAACTCATCCAGTAACTCATCAATGAGAGGGATATGATACCTATTTTTTATGGTTTTATTATTTAAAGCTTGGTAGTAAATACACATGCAAAGAGTTCCATGTTTCTTCTTAACCAATACCAATGACAAAGAGAATAGACTGGAGCTAGGTCTAATGTGTCCCATGATAAGTATCTCCTTTATAATTTTATCAATTGATATCCTCTTTAAAATGTTTCAGATGGTGATAAGGAGTAGTAATGGCATTCTTATCACCCTCCCCAAGCTCTATCAAATGCTCAAATTCCTAATCAGGTGGTATACTTGGAGGAATGTCCTCAAAGACCCCTTTGTGCTTATCAAGCACTGACTGAATGTCTACGTGATAATTTTATTTCAAATTAAAAGTGGATTTAGTAGATATAAAATAATGTGCTTCCCACTCAACATCATCATGCCTCATAATAGTCTCCATCCTATGTGCTAATACAATTTTTGGACCACTATTTTTTATAGCCTTAAGGACTATCTGCTAATCATCTCTCATGAATTCCAATTGTTTCAGATTTTGATCAATCATGTACCTGCCAATATTTTGAAGCCATTATAATCCCAAGATAACATATATATCCATCCAACTTGATGACATAAAAATCAGCCTCTAATGTATAATCACTAAACTGAATTTTAAGCTATGGAATATTTCTAGAACAGTGAACAAGATCCCCACCTGCAACCTTAGCATAAAAGCTAGGAACCTCCCTAATTGATAACCTCCTTTTTGAAAATGTGTGTTTACTAATGAAGTTATGTGTGGATCCTGTATTCAAAAGATAAACTATTGATTGCCCAAGTGGAAATGATGTCTAGTCATAACTCTAGAAAGTGTAGCAATAGCAGGGGGTTGATTTTAAGTATGTGCTTTACCTTTCTCTACCTTAGGCTTCTCATAGTTTTCTTCTTCATCATTGCCCTCTTATTTTCTGCTACCATTCTACTCCCCCTCTCCATCTGAAACAACCTCAATATAGCGAATCTTTCCTTTTTTGAGGCACCTATGATCAGGGGTCCAAGGTTACTTGCATGTGGAGCATAAATTCCTTATTCTTAACTCATTTTTGGTTTCTAAATCCAATCTAGGGGGTGTGGTTTTATTATGATTTTCAGATTTTAGATTTGGTTTTGACCCCTTAAAGGGTTTCTTAGGGGGCTGAAATATGGATGATAAAGTATCCAAATCATGAGCCATCTTGATAGCATCCTGTAGAGTGTTTGGTTTCAGCACTTTCACAATCCCCTTGGAATTTTCATTCAACCCTTTAAAAAAAACATCACATTCTTTTTTTAATCATATCAAGAACCATGATAGAAATATTCTAAAATTCATCCACATAAGGGTCTAAGGAACCAATTTGTTTCAACTGGGCCAACTCTCTATAGTAAACTTCTATGTCCCCTTTTTCAAGTGGGTGATCAATTTGTAATTGAGGTCCTTGTACGAATTAATCATTCCATGATCTTGTGTAACAAGGCCATGATGACATCAATCATAAACTGCACCATCTAAATGCGTCATGGAAAACTTAATGAGTTCCATTTCCAATACGGGTTTAAGATTCAAGAATGTATCCAACTTGTGTATCCATGCACAAGATGATGTTTTACCACTGCCATCAAATATGAGAAGAGTCAATTTATTCATAGCATGTTTTAAATCCCTATTTGGAGTCTTGGTCCTTATACCATTCCTTTTCCTAGCCATTTATCTTCTCTTCCCCATGTATTGCACAAAACTTAAGTCAGCTTTGACCTCATTCAAAAAAAAATCCATCCTACATGCATTTCCACAACACTATTCAAAATAGCTACCACTACTTCAACATTTTTCACTACCTCATCATCATTTTCCTCATAAAAAATAGGCATTAATGATTTTTCTGATGTATGTGTAGGATCTCTTGCACCCCGAGGGGATCCATCTATACTACCACCTTCACTGTGGTAGCTTTTAGGCCTTCTTGGACTTTCATTCAATTGTTGGATGACTGATGTAAGTTGTTGTAACACATTAGCTACCTAATTTTTTCCCAATTTGGATCCCCCTCAAGGTTTCCCTTTATTCTCTATCTACTTCATCTTCCATATGAGCAACATGTTTTGTACTTGAAGAAGCCCCAGCAAGTTCTGAAATTGTCCTACCTTTTGACACTAAGGGTGGTCTCCAAACTCTACATGGCTCCCTATTATACTGTTGCATTCAATTCTGAATTTATTGATAGGATGATAGGTTTGATGCTCTAATACCTGTTAGCTTGTGGTGACTGATCAGGAAAGTACTATCCAGGAAAGTACTGTACACTTTTCATTCGTCGTGGGGTTCGGGGTTAACTCGTCAAGCATTTTTGAGTTGACACATCAAACACTTCCCTAGGTTGACTCATCAAGCCTTTTCTTAGGTTGAGTCATCAAGTATTTTAGGGTTAACTTGTTAACCGACATAAGCCTTGTTATATTGGCTTAGGGTTAGGGATTTCATTATGATGTATGATTTTAGTACTTGCGGCGGAATTGAGCTATAAGGGATTACAGATTGTAATCAGGTTGTAATCACTGGATAATAAAATATTGGACTCGCTGTTGGTGGACATAGCCCAAGGATTGGGTGAACCACGTTAAATCTTTGTGTCTTGTGTTCTCTTCTGTGTGGTTTATTATTTTATGATATTGGTTATATTTGCACATAATTGTTATTTCTGCCTTGTTAATCCTAACAATACCATTGTAATATCCCTGAGGGTTATAATGTTAAGCCTTTTTTGCAAATACTAAAAAGCTAACTCAATGACCTGCTTTATTTATACCACTAATAATGGCCATAGGTTTCATAAACAAACATCTCTGTGGAGCTAACAACTCATACAAAAAAATGAACTTCTCAAATAAAATATTCATTCCAAATCAAACACCATTAATTTTAACTAGAATACTAGTAGACATGATTCCATGACCAATATAATGAATTCCAAATAGCTTAAAATGATAAGTACATTATTTAATAAGCTACAATCAACACAAAAATCTGATAATAAAAGACCAAATAGTTTGAATCCCTCTATAAATCTTCAGATGGAACTGATGTAGGAAGAGTATCACTGTCAAAGAATGAAAAACACAAATATGTGCACTTGTAGCGGCACAAAGCCAAGACAAGGAATACTTGAGTTGTCTGAAAGGTTACATGAATGCCAATGTTCCTTCAACTACTCCACCAAACTACATTTCTTTGATACACACCAAGAAAACATCAGTCAAACCATGGTGGTCTCCAATGTACATGAAATAGACTTGATGCACTCCAGATATGATGCAAGATAAAAATCTTAGAAAGGACGTGGGTGCTATGAAGGTGTGAGTTCCACTATTTATTGCTCAAAATCTCAATCTTGATAAACAATATCTAATATCCTTCTCCATGTTATAATCCCCAATTCACAGCCTTAGATTGATTCTTCCACAACTGATACCAAAAAATGATTCCAGCTACACTATGATCTCATTTCACCATACCCATATATTTCCAGACTCAAGATCGATTCAAAATACTTGAAAATAAATTTTAAACTCCATCACAGTGTTCCCACAATTCAGCACACTGTAAGCTTTGTTCAAACTTACACTCTGGTAACGTCTGGGTTTACGTCTGCAGGCTTGTTGCCTGGGTTTGATTGCTCTGCGCCTGGGTCTTCTTCTCAGGAGTTTGTGGGTGCTATAAAATCTGCCAGCTTGGGTGGTGTTGTCCCTATGTTTATTGGTGCTGTAGTGTCCTACGCCGATGTTGCGGCCTATGAAGCGGGAATCCATGGCCCTACCCCTATTGGTAGGGAGGGTTCCCGGTCTCCTCTTGTGCAACCAGTTTCAGTTTGCAAACCCATTAGGGTAAGGCTTGATTCTGAAATTGTAGATGAGATTGTAAAAAATGCTGATGAATTATCTTCTCATGCTGCTATTTTTTGTTTTAGGGGCTTCTGGCCCTCACTCTCTGATTTGCATGCTTGGATCTCCAAGCATTGGGAGCCCATTCTATCTAATGTGGTTCAGTTATACCCTGTGGCAAAGGGGTTTTTTATTGTTAAGTTTGAAAATGTTGATGATAGGAAAATAATCTTGTGTGATAACTGCTTCACTTGGGATGAGCTTTTTCCCCTGATGGCCAAACCCTGGTATCAGGGGTTTGATCCTCTCTCAGAAACTTTCAATAAAATATCCTTATGGGTTAGGCTGCTGAATCTTCCCCTCCACCTCTAGTTGGATTCGGTTTTGGAAACTGTGGGTGAGGCTTTAGGGGACTTCCAAATGGTGGACTCAGATTCCTTTGAAATTTTTAAGACTACTTATGCTCGTATTCTAGTGGAGATTGATGTTTCTAAGGGGCTCCCTAAGCAGATTGCTTTGGATTCTCCTGTGGGCTCTTGGATTCAAAATTTGGATTATGAGAATATTCTGTTCAGATGCAGGAAGTGTCACAAGACTGGACACCTTGCTGCTCGGTGCTTATCTAACAAGAGTAAATCAAAGAAATTGCCCTCTTGGTGGGCGGGGGCCTCTGACCACCACTATACGGTTCAAAAATCTTCTAAGGAGGGGGGTTTGAGTTCGAGCTCATCTCAAAATGATCATGCTTTGGTTGGGGATTCAATCGAAGCTTCAGCTGCTTCTGATGCTGTCTTTGTTGCTACTGGTGAAGGCTCTAATGTGGCTCTGTCTCATGAGGTAGATGTTGTCCTTCCTAGTGTTGCCTCTACTTCCCCTATCCAGACTGCTGATGCTGCCCCTATCCAGACTGCTGATGCTACCCCTGTCCAGTTTGCTGGTGCTATCTCTGATTCTGTAGCCTTGTCCTCGGACGTTGCTGTTGTCTTTGGTCCTGCCACTGCTTTGGGTGTGGGAGCTGTGAACTCTTCTGTGACCTGCCCTTTAGTGGGCTTGTCTAGCTCTTCCTTGGCTTGGTAGAAGGATGCCAGAAAGGTGGAGGATGGATGGACAATAGTGAAGGGAAAAAAATTTAAACCTTCCACTCCTTCTTTTGATATGAACTTTCATTCTCATAAGGATGGGCAAAAATGTAAATCTTGATAGCCCTTGGTTGTTTTGGGTGCCGGCTTCTGTCCACTTGGTAGGAACACTAGTTTGTTCCTTCTATTTGTTTGGTGGGGCACCACACTTGTATTGGTTTTTAATTGCAAAATCTATCTATGCTCTTGTATAAGGTTTCGGGTCGTTTCAAAACCTATTTTTATGTAATCAAAACGTCTAGGTTTATGTCCAAATGCTAAAGCCTAAGGTGTCCATCTCAAGTTAGTAGTCACAATGATAAAAAGTAAGATGAATTTAATAAAATTTTCTCCTTCGATAGCCTTCCCAGTAGTGAACACAACCATATGTTCTCAACAACCACCATGCAAGAAGCATTACCAATCTCTCGACATGAAGCCAATAAGACAATGAGTTCCATAAGTGGGTAATGTCTCCTCTAATGCTAAAGTTCCAATTCAAATAAAGTGACATATTAATTTTAAGTATTTCACCAAGGAAAGACATAATAAACTAAATATATGACATCCCACCATAATGTTGAAACAAACATGTTGTTTATTTTTCAAGATGATAAGCACCATGTGACCACTCGACATCCATTAGGCACCTAAATTAGCCTATTGGGATGACAATAGGCTAATTTCACATCTTAGAGGACTACTCTGAGGAAGGGGACATGACAATTGTAGATGAAAATGATATCATTTTTTTCAAATAAGGCAAAAAGTCTCCTAAATTACTAAGGTGCAGTCAATTAAAACACTTTTTCAAAGAGAAGGTTCACCAGAGAGGTGACTTCCACAACATTTACAGTCTAGGGAGTTTAGTTGATGCATTCAAGATTCAAAGTGAATAAACCTACTACCCCAGATCCTTATGCATAACCAGTCTAGAAACTAAAAGAGTTAGTGCCATAGAAACCAAAGGATCCTAGGATTCCTCTAGACTCAAAAGTGAATGTAGTAGAATAGTTGAGGAAGACTCCTGCAAATATATATATTTAGGATATACTTTCAATTAAAAATTGGGACAAGCAAGCCAGGGCTAAGGCTGTGGCTAAGAAAGCATTTCTCAAAGGAAAGACACCAACTATAGGACAAGAGGTTCCTCAAGCCTAACAAACAACTATGTTGATCAAATTAGGTGATATTGCAAAGGAGAAGGAAGTAGGTAAATCAAATCCCATGCCCTTCTTTTTAACTTTGATAGTTGGTGATAAATTGCTGCATAATTCAATGATTCATTCGAGAGATAGTAGTACTGTCATGCCTAAGAAAATAACTAAGGCTCCTCATGTAGATAATGAGCCATCCAATAGAGGTATCATGAAATTAGAAGATATATTTTTTTAATATATAGGAATGATAAAGGAACTTCCCTTGACCTTATTTTCTTACCCAAATATTATAGTTTTACAAGAAATTGTTATAATTGACATTCCCCTTGTTTTTGGTGTTTTCCTTTCTCGAGATTTCACTGCCAATATAAGAGGTTATATGTCACTAGACTAGTCCCATCTAATCCTAAGGAATAAACATGGAGCTAAATACAAAGTATTTTTGGAATCCATACATAGTAGCCATATTGTAGATGAGCATATTCTTAAGTTCAAATTGACTCATACATCCATTTCCAAGGATGAGATGTATTATATCAAAATATTGGAAGATGAGGAAGTAACTGGTAATAGGACTTAAGAAGAGGACGTCTTACTTAATCTTTTCACCGAGAATGATCTTTTTTCTAATTATCGTGCCATTGGTTTAGAACCTATAAGATATTAGATGAAGATCACCCTATGCCTAGGGTCACTAATGAAAAGGAAGGTGCTGAGAAATACATTGATATCCAAGCATTTGAGATGTGGACAATGTATTTTTATGGATCAAGATGCAAGACTAGTTTAAGTGTTGGTGTTCATTTGATTTCCCCCTTGTGGGAATAAGTGAAAAAATCATTTCACTCCCAATTTAGTTCTACCAATAAAGAAGAAAAGTATGAAGGATTAGTCTAAGGGCTGGAATTGGCAAATAAAATGGTGCAATTAGGAAACTACGAGTGTTTGGTGATTCTAAACTAGTTGTAAGACAAATTTGCAATGCTTTTGTAGCTAAAAATCACTGAATGAGATCATACCACCAAAAATTATGGGATTTGGTGGAAGGCTTTTATGCTTCAACATTTGATTTGTCCCAAGGAAAATAAATAAATAATTTGATCAGTTAGTTATGATTGGATCTTAGTTTGATCCTACAACAGATTTCCTCATGAATAAGCATTTAGTTTAGGTGATTGTTTGACTAGCCATACTGAATAATGGAAACTATTGGAAAATGTTTTAAAGTGGTGAACAAATTTCTCTGTTCATTCAACAAGTTAGATATTTTTTTGAACAATTATACCCAAAGATTGATGAAGTGTATGGTAAAACTATGGTTTAAATTAACTCTTATTTAAGCTCAAGTTGGATTCATGTGGAATTCCTCAGTTTGTATCTAAAGATGTCGTTGTAGGGTCGTAGACTAATGAAAGGTATAGTGGCTATCAACTCAAATGATTCAAGTGGGGATGAATGCATCTAAGAATTGAAACCACTCTTTAAGGCTCACTCTTTAGTCTATGAACTAAATTAGAACACACTATCTGATCTACATATTGGATTACAAATCACTCTCTAATCTAATGTTCAAATTGAAGCACACTTTGCAAATAAAGGAACTCTTATTTTAACACACTCCTAAACTGATTCACACCAATTAAGTGATGAACTACAACTGATTTAGAACCTGAATGAAGAATCTGTGATTAAAGATCACTGAGGAGTTGCTGATTAGATATGTAAGATGATTAAATCAGTATTATGTTGTCATTGATGTCAACTAGCTTGACAATACTTATCTTGTAAGTTACTATACCGATACATCTGAAGAAAGGTGAAAGAGAAGAAGATCAGAAATATCTACATGAGGAAGATGTATATGTCAGATGATGATAAGGAATACATTGAGTAACTTGTTGATGAGTCTATGACTTTATGATATTGACTTTATTATGTTGCATTCATCTATGATGAAGAATAGAGTTGAAAGACACAAAGTAGTGTTGTCGGTAAAT
The DNA here is from genome assembly GCA_027943335.1 of Chamaecyparis obtusa. NCBI lineage: Eukaryota > Viridiplantae > Streptophyta > Pinopsida > Cupressales > Cupressaceae > Chamaecyparis > Chamaecyparis obtusa. The sequence goes on along the minus strand of BSBK01010161.1, from coordinate 152,991 downwards.
GAAGCATTCCAGTATACACCAACAGAGTGTAGTGTATACCGAGCGTAGTGTTAACCGAGCTTGTGTTCACTAACGCATTTCTTTGTTAACCAAGTAGAACATAAATGAATTAAATGATTAGCTTAGCTGATAAAGTGATGACCTGGAAAGTGTATGAAATCGAGGTAACAGATAAGGTTTGTTATGAAGATCGACGGCTAACATAATTCAAGGAAGATCTAATGGAGTAGATTGAAACATGTTACTAACACATCAGCCAAAGAAGGTTAAAGCGACAAAATCAATGAATGAGATTAAGCAGCAAAATCTAATGGACAAAAAGAAAATGATTTACTCATCTATATAAGAGACATTGGTTTCATTGTTGAAACTATGCCGAAGGAAGAAGATACTGAAGAATTATCGCGTGAACAAGTTTTCATGCATTTTGATCATACTGGTTAGTAAGAACCGAACTGCAGAACAATTACCGAGCTACAAAGAGTAATTACCAACGAACAATAAGTTGATATAGTGTTGAATTTGAAGTGATATATTGATCAGAAAGATTTGTATGAGTTGAATACTTATCTATAAACTACAATTGAAGTTGTATCAAGGTAGATCATCTACTGTTACATATTTAACCATTGTACACAGTCAAATCTCTTAACCGAGTGGACTAAGAAAGTCTTTTTATGTTTCATTCATAGAGTGAACATTGTTATCCTGTCAACCCCAGAGTGACTGCTAGTTGGACAATAACTTCTGGTCTAAAATCCTCTAACAAGGTCACACCTAACAGTGTGTTTATAACCTTTAACAAGGTTGGGTCTTCATCGACCTCACTTCAGAAGAGTGAACATTTTGGGTTGCTGGTCCCAGGTGGTTTTTCCCTTCACAGGGTTTCCACGTTAAATCTCTTGTGTTATGTGTTGATTGTGATATTCGTTTGTTATCATACTTTTCATATTACATGTTAGATTTGATCGGTAACTACTATAAGTTTTAGACTGATAATCAGTAAAAGCACAGACAGTGAAAGTATTTTATGTTTACTGAGTAGCAGAAGTTGAAGAATTTGTTTTGGATTATACATTTTTTTTTGGGACACTGTATAACTAATTCACCCCCCTCTCAGTTATTCTAACAATTGGTATCAGAGCTGTGGTTGCTTAGAATAGAGTTTTAAGGACTCTAGCATAAAGATCTCAAGATGTATAAGAGGAAAGTGCCAAGACTAAACAAAGAGAACTTTGTAGTATGGCAAAGCCGGATGAAGTTGCACATATTTGGAATTGGGAATTCTGCACTAGAACTAATGGAGAATGGCTATATACAATCGACCACTGGTCCCTTAACCCTTGATCAACTGAAAGAAAGGCATGAACATAATATTACTATGATGGAACTTGCTGCTACCTGTACCGATGCTGAATTTGAAGACATTAAGGGATGCACTACTATCAAAGCCATGTGGGATAAACTGACTCTAATACACAGTGGAGATTTGAATGTTAAAAGAGCCAGGGCAGAAAGCCTAAGAGGTCGATTTGATGATATGAAGATGAAAGAAGGTGAGAAAATTGTGCAATACTCAAATAGACTAAAAGAGGTAGTACATGCTATTAGAGCATCAGATGGAGTTATTGATGATGAAACAATGATAAGCAAGATTCTCAAAACTCTACTACCAGTTTATGCAATCAGGATATCTGCAATTCATGAAACAAGAGCCTCATCCAACCTTAATCTTGACACACTAATTGGTAAGCTTACAACCTTTGAATTGAATAACTTTGACAACAGTGTTGTACCTTCTGTTGAATCTGCTTTCATGACTTCTTTGAAGATTGGTATGTCTGGTAGTAGGAATAATAAGAATAATGATAGTGATAGTAATTCCGATGATGAACTTGATGAGCTTGAAGCTCTTATGGCCAGAAGGTTACCCAAAGGTAAAGGAAGGTATAGAGGTAAGCTACCTTTGGCATGCTTTAATTGTAAAGAAGTTGGCCACATCGCTGCTAGATGTTTGAATAAGAAAGATGATGATAGATCCAAAGACCAATCTGAAGGAAGCTATGGGAGAAGAGCTAACAGAGGCTACCGACACAACAACAGTGAAAACTGAGATAGCTATGACAAAGGGAGAAATGTATGTTACATAGCTGAAGATATTGAATCTAAATTTGACACTGATGATGATGTAGAAGTAGTATTTGTTGCTATGAAAGATGATTCAGAGGAAGAAGAGAAACATGAAGAAACAACACTGATATCTAAAGTAAGCAGAAATGATACATGGATCATAGACAGTGGCTGTACACATCATATGACTAGTGATGTAGAGAAATTTGATCTACTTGATGAATATGATGGAGGATCTGTTAGGATGGGAAATGATGCACCCTGTATGGTAAGAGGTAAAGGTTCAGTGATGATTAATGATAGAATAAAATGTGAAAATGCATACTCGGTAGAAGGATTGAACTATAATTTGTTAAGTGTGGCACAACTGAATAACTCAGGCCACCGACTTGCTTTTGAGTTTTAAAAGGTGAAAATCTATGATGATGGAGGAAGACTTGTCGGAACCAGTACACAATCCAGAGGTAATCTATTTTATCTTGATATTGATCAGTCTTCTTGTTTATCAATGAAGGATGAAGATGCATGGTTGTGGCATAAAAGGTTATGCCATGTGAACTTTGATAACATGATCAAGATTAGTAAGAAGACAAGAGTTAGAGGGTTCCCTAACTTGTCAAAACCTGATCATGCTATGTGTCATGAATGTCAGAAAGGTAAGATGACTAAGTCTAGTTTTAAAAGCAAAGACTACTCAACAAAGAAGATACTTGAGTTGGTTCATACCGACCTATGTGGTCCTATGAGAACTCAGAGTTATTATGGTGATAGATACTTTATTCTTTTTGTTGATGACTATACTAGATTGATGACAGTTATGTTCTTAAAAGAAAAATCTGAAGCATTTAAGATGTTTAAGTGGTATAAGGAAAAGGTAGAAAAAGAGACTGGAAAAGAATTAAAATGCTTAAGATCTAATAGAGGAGGTGAATTTATCTATGATGAATTTACTAATTTATGTAATGAGCATGGTATCAAAAGACAGGTCTCTACACCGAGAACACCTTAGCAAAATGGGATTGTTGAAAGAAGGAACATGTCAACAATTGATTGTGCAAGAACACTAATGCTGCAAAAGAATATTTCTCAGACATACTGGAGGGAAGTTGTTAGTACAGCTGTATATGTGCTTAACCGAGTACAACTGAAGAAGGATACCAACTGGAGACCCTATGAGCTATGGTTTGGACACAAACCTACTATAAGTTATTTTAGGATTTTTGGAAGCAAATGTTTTATTCTGAAAGATGAGAGAAATGGGAAATTTGATTCTAAAGGTGATGAAGGAATATTCTTAGGATATTCTACTAAGAGTAAAGCATATAAATGTCTGAATAAGATTACAAATAAGATAATTGAAAGTACTAATGTCCATGTTGATGAGTTTGATGACAAGAACATAGAGGAAAGTAGAAAGGAACCAGAAGATTATTTTAGATTCACTTACATTGAACATCATGATTATCTACTGAAGTCACAACCTATGATAGCTGGTCAGCAGGAAAATAACCCCGAGGAACAGGAAAGGGAAACCAATGAACAAGATGGAGCTACCGAGCAAGCACATGAACCTAAACAGGATGAACAAGAAAGAAGAAATTGAGTACTGGCTAGTTTTGTCAAAAGACATCATCCTGAGACACAAATTATTGGAGGCAGACAAGTTGGCATGCAGACCAGAAGCAAAGCAAGACAAGGTACATGTCTAGTTTGTGAATTTGAACCAAAAAATGTGAAAGTTGCATTAGAGAATGAAGAATAGGCTAGTGCAATGAAAGAGGAAATAGAACAAATAGAGAAGAATAAAACTTGGTCCTTAGTACCCTGACCTAAAGATAAGAATGTTATCGGTACTAAGTGGATATTCAGGAAAAAACTGAATGAAAATGGTGAAGTGACAAGAAATAAAGCTTGATTGGTATGCAAGGGATATGCACAGGAAGAAGGCATTGACTATGGTGAGACATTTGCACCTGTCGCTAGATTGGAAGGAGTTAGAATGCTACTTGCATATGCTGCACACAAGAAATTTAACGTTTATCAAATGGATATGAAGTTAGCATTTCTGAATGGTATACTTGAAGAAGTCTATATAGAACAACCTGAAGGATTCATTGATCCAGACAACAAAAACATGGTATGTAGATTACATAAATCTTTATATGGTTTGAAGCAAGCACCAAGAGCCTGGTATGAAAGGCTACATGTTACTTGTTAAGTATTGGATTTGTTAGAACTAGTGAGAACAACAATTTGTACATGAAAGGTGATACTGATGACACTATTCTTATTGCTAAGATATTTGTTGATGATATTATTTTTGGAGGTCAAGATCATGTATGTAAATCTTTTGTTGATGACATGAGGAATGAGTTTGAAATGTCTATGTTTGGAGAGATTAAATTCTTTCTTGGACTACAAGTGATTTAGCAGAGTGATGGGATATTCATCACATAGTCTAAATACATAAAGGGAGTCTTGAAGACATTTGGCATGGAAGATGCTAAACTTGTGGAAACACCAATGGCTATTGGATGCAAACTGACAAAGGAAGATGAAACTATAGAGGTAAACCAGACACTTTACTGATCCATGATTGGTAAGCTAATGTATGTAGTTCATAGTAGACCAGATATAGCACATGCTATGGGAATTGTTGCTAGATTTTCTATGAACCCTAGAGAATCACACATGATTGCTACTAAAAGAATCTTAAGATATCTAAAAAAGATATAGGATTATGGATTATGGTATCCTAAGGAAGGTAAGTTTGAACTGAAGGTCTATACCGATGCTGATTGGGCTGGAAATGTGGATGACAAAAAAAGCACCATCGGAGGAGCATTCTTCTTTGGTGAAAGACTTGTAACCTGGACAAGTAAAAATCGGGCTTGTATTTCTTAGTCTACAGTTGAAGCAGAGTATGTTGTTGCTGCTACTAATTTCTCAAACATTGCATATATCAAGCAAGTGTTGGAAGGAATGAATGAGGTAATCACTGCCCTGGTGATTATATACTATGATAACACCAGTGCTATTAATATTTCAAAGAATCCAGTGATGCACTCTAAGACAAAGCATATATCAATTAAGTATCACTACTTAAGAGAACAAGTGCAAGAAAAGCAAGTGAAGTTAGAATTTGTTACATCTAAAGAACAACTTGTAGATATCTTTACAAAAGCTCTACCGAAGGACACATTTGAATACATGAGGACTAGACTTGGGGTCTGTCCCCTATCTACCGGTCACTAATGTGATCTGGATGTTGCATCAGCTTAAACTTATCAGAAGATCACACATGTTGATGCAACATAGTTCACACTTTGGATAATGTTCAAGGTTGTGATTAAGTTTGAAG